>JZKD02S1624323.1:60504-80903 GCA_000966675.3 Picea glauca | reverse complement strand
CGATTATAAAATTGAAATTCAAAAGATTAATCAATGCGCCTTTGTGAAACTCAAACCATTGTCATTTATTCTCAAATCAACCTTATAATATTACCAATGCATTTGTTGCACATTCCAATGTTTATATTTCAAAGTTTTTAGAACATTGCGACCAAAAATCTCATATAATCAATGAGTCAAAAGCTCATAGTAATAAGGATCAAAGCATATAAGACCAAAATCAATCATGACCTTTATAGAATCAAATGAGACCAGTAGATCTTCATGCTCAATGGCTTAGTAATCAAATAGATCCAAATGTGCAATCAAGGTAAGAGTAGGCCAAAGAACATAAGTTTGCAAGAATCTTTTGCAGTCATGTGATAAACCAATGGTCAAGTGTCTTTCGGAAAAATCAATAAAAGATGACGACAGTCCAAACAATGAAAGAGGTGTTTTCACACTTTCAGTTGTGAAAAATGAATCGAAACCAAATTGCAATTGTCGCACAAATGAAACAAATGTCTAGTTGCACAATGCGACGATGATTTGTCGTTTATAAGACAAGGGGTGTAGGCAACTTTTTTAAGAGCAATTAAAAAAATGAATTGGCTGCCAACAAAAGGTTCAGAGTTTGTTTGGGCTAAAGTTGCCCACAACGCTTTTGAAGCTTTGAAGTTGTACCTCACAAAAGCTCCACTTCTTTTTCCTCCTGATTATAGTCGGGATTACTTTCTTTATCTAGCTGCTTCCGAGTATACTATCGGCATGGTTCTCGTTTAGGAGGATGATGTACACGATGAACATGTTATATATTACTTGAGTCAAAGTCTCACTTCCATGGAAATCAAGTACCAACATGTTGAAAAACTGGCTTTGGCTGCTGTTCAAGCGGTTCAACGTTTTCGTCATTATATTCTCTCCAGGAAAACTACAGTGATTTCACATTGTAACCCCATGCAACATATTTTGACACATCAATTTCTGGGGGAAAAGTACGCCAAGTGGATTTTCATTCTCCAAGAGTTCGACTTGGAATTCGATCGCGCCACGTCGAAGAAATCCTTAGTTTTTGCTGAGTTAATTTGTGATTTTCCCCATTCTGCCACAGAAACTGTAGTAGTCGATTCGTTACCTGACGAATCACTTTTCCTTATCAGTACTGATGATATTTGGTATGGATATATCATTATATATCTCCAAACTCAAACTTTTCGGCCTGCTTTGTCTAGCACCGAACGCCATCGTATTCGTTATCAAGCACGTCAATATATTATCCTTGGAGATACTCTTTACTGTCGAGGCATTGACTCTGTTTTTAGACGTTGTTTGAATTTTGAAAAATCCGAGAAAGATTTGAATGACTGCCATTCTGGAGCATGTGGTGGTCATATGTCTGGGTATGCTACTACCCAGAAAATATTATGCGCGGGATATTTTTGGCCTTCCTTGTTCAATGACTGCATTATTGTTGTTCAGAATTGTCATGCCTGCCAGACCTACAATCAGAAAATTCAGTCGCATCCTGCTCCCCTTCATCCTGTAGTCTCAGTTGGTCCTTTTGCAAAATGGGGCATTGATTTCATGACATATCACCCTCACTCGGCCGAGGGGCATGGTTACATTATTGTAGCTGTTGATTACTTTACAAAGTGGGCCGAGGCGATGCCAACATTCGATAATACTGGAAAGACTGTAGCGTTATTTCTTTTCAACCATGTCATAACCTATTTTGGTGTTCCTCAGGCTATCGTTACCGATCACGGTAGTCATTTTAGGAATTTTATGATGTCTGAACTTACGGAGAAGTTGGGTCTTCGTCATGATAGCTCATCACCTTATTATCTGCAGGCTAATGGCCAGGTCGAAGAAATCAATAAGGTTATTATAACTATGATTCAACGGATGATAGGAATACATAAAACTAGCTGGCACACGATGTTGTTCTCAGCATTGTGGGCATATCGGACATCTGTTAAATCCGCTACGGGGTTTACGCCTTTTCGATTAGTCTCTGGCATGGAAGCCATTCTGCCAATAGAATGTGAGATACCTTCTTTGAAGCTAGCTGTAGAACTCTTGCCCAATACTTCTGCTGAAGAGGAATGTTTGTTGTATCTGATGAAATCGGACGAGACTCACCATGACGCTACTTTAGTAATAGAAGCCCAGAAGAAACGTGTTAAGGAACAGTATGACAAGCATGTCAAGCCTCACATCTTCTCTGAAGGAGATCTTGTTCTTCTATATGAACAAGATAAATATGTCTTAGGAGCTGGGAAATTTGAACCAATATGGCATGGCCCTTACATTGTTCGCAAAGTTTTGGAAAAAGGAGCGTATGAGCTGGTTGATTACGATGGTATACCTTTGAGTGAACCCAGGAATGGGTTGTACTTGAAGAAGTACTATGCATAAGTTATTTGTGCAAATTTACTTGTATTTTATGTATCATACTGTGTGTGTGTGTTACTTTAGTTTTCTTTTGACATTATCTAGTCTCTTCCCTTACGTGACGTTGTGTTTGATTGCCGTATGTCGGATTATTCGCTACCTTATATTGGCTTTGCTGATGGTGCTAGCCGTAGTACTCAGAACCTATCTTCCGCTGCATGGAAAATCTATGCCCCAACAAACGAACTTATATCTTTACGAGGTGTATGTCTTGGCCGTGCAACCAACAACATTGTCGAGTATAGTGTCGTTATTGAATTATTGGTTGATGCTATCTCGCTTGGAATTCGTCACTTGGTTGTGCGACTTGACTCGCAACTTGTGGTACTACATCTAAGTAATGTCTACTCTATTCGATGTCCTACTTTGTTAAGGGTTTATTTGCAGATTTGCTTCTTGGAACGATATTTTGATTACATTGAATATCAACATATTCCTAGATGTCTAAATACATTAACAGATGCATTGGCTAATTATGTATTGGAGCAGACATTTGAAAAATTTATAAATCAAACACATTACAATTCATACAATGTAAAGTAAACCGGTAGAAGCCATCTGTATATATATAACGATCAAAAGAGTTTGTTTTTTACAAAAGTTTTTCTGAAGACCAAAATATCAAAACTTGAAGCTTATAGCTTCTACAAGGTGACGTCATGGATGACGTTCACGGTAACACACTACTGCCCTAGCTACTCTGTGGAGCAGTCGACCCATAGCTGCAAAAACTCCTATAGTGTGACGATGATCGCGTCGTGGAATCTCTTCCAGAGTCATATCTGGAATGTCGGCTGTTAGGCCCTCTAAATTCTGCTCCACTGTCATAGAATCCTAGGCGTACAGTGGTACTGCTGCTGCTGCCTCTCCTTGTCACTGGATAGGAGAAGAGCCAGCAGGTCTATATGCTCCAATATCTGTGTTATCAACAAACATTTGGTGTTAGTCTTCGGATAAATCTATAAAACAAAAACATTTAATATAATAAAAATTCAAAAACATTTTTAAAAAGGAAAATTGGTGTACTTCTTACCAAGGTCTCCCCACTGAGCGTCCTCAGGCAGTGCTAGATCTGGATCTCCTCGGAAATCCAACCCGGCATAGGCATAGTCGTCGATCATCAACATCTGGTTCTGCAACCAGTCAAAGAAAATATCGTCATATCTGACGATTGGTCCTGCCATGTGCCGGGCCATGAGCCGACACCATCGTAACATCCTCGGATATCTAGGACCCGACAAGTCCCACTCAGCCTGTAGTCGGAATACAGGGACCCTCTCTAGGAAGAAGGACACTAACAAGGATCCATAACCAAATTGTTTTAGTTCTCCTCGCCTGCACTTAGTCAGCTGTTTTTTTATACTGCGCAATACTGCATCGGCCCAGTTAAATACTCGGGGCTCAGTACACTCGATGGCGTACTGGAAATAGCTCTGCAATGCCATATGGGGAGCAACACTTCCATCCATCCGAGCAATCGTGAAGAGAATAGTGCGGAGAGTCAAGTCAGTTACTCCCTAGATTTCCACTTTCCCTTTCTTTCTTTCAGCCTCTGGTACACAATATTGGTTGTAGTATTCACTCATTTTCAAGCCGCTACCTCTATTTCCGGTCAGACTGACATAGGACCCACGCCTGGATAATATGGTCAAGAAATATATGTCCTCGATTTCAATATCTAATGTATGATCTCCCACAATGAAAACTTGTTGGTCCGGATCCCACATTCGGACTAGATACTCCAACAATCGGACTTGGGCTCTCATGCCTGGGATACGGAAATATTTTAAGAGACCACAATCTCTTAAGGAAGCTATGGTGGGAAGGTGATTCTCGGCGTTTGTGTTATCCTCCTCGTGTTCTCGTTCTCGCCACTCAAGCACCATTTTTGTGGCTTTTTACCTGCATAAGAAACATACAAACATGATTAATGATCTTAGTCATGAAGAGAATCTTTTTTATTGGCTAAACGTTTCAAAAAATTTTGGGTTCTGCGCTGCTCGCAGGTGCCATGCTATGCACAGTGCGAACTTCTCACAAGAGGCTTAAGTCCCACCTACGAGAACAAGTCATTCTCGCAGGTCCCGTATGGGCCACCTGTGAGAATGTCTCCACGCAAAAAGGGTTCAAAAAACTAACTTAAAACTGAACTTTTCACCAATGAAATCAAATTTTTAAACCATGCAAAGATCAGGAATGAAGAACTTACCAAGATGTTGCTAACGGCTCGTTAAATGATCACCCGTAACTCCCGAAAATTGACACCGAATGCAGAGGGTAAAATGAGGGTTTTTTGGAACTCAATGGTAAAAATGTCAAATGGTGTGGTAAATTTAGTGATTTACTCTTTTTAATTACTTTTTACTATATCAAATGTGGGTTTTTTATGTTTATTTATTATTTAACCCTAATAACTAATGTGAAAATGAGTGAAATTACTTGCAGGTATGAAACATGAATGATTATGGACAAAATGTTTCCCTGGTGTGGTGTGATTTTGATTGTTTGTTATGGTTTTTACATAAAACCTATAGCGCCTTTTGTCCGTTCTTGCGCTTGTGAAAAACATAAGAACGTGATCAAGTGTTGTTTTATCAATTTTTCGGGCTCACTGTGGTTATACGAAAAAGGAACCCCCCTGGAGTTCTCTTTAAGCTCTTTTCAGACTCTCTAAACCCGAAAAGATTGTCGAGCGACCTTGCTATCTTCACGCTCGCTAAAGTATTTGAAGTATGCGTCCTTCGAGCGATAGTTTAACCCTTTTTCGGTCTCGTTGGACTATTGTACGAAAAAAGAACTGAGAGAGTTCTCTTTTAAGTGTTTTTCCAAAATCTATAATCTTGAAAAACCTTCGAGTTTACTATCTCTGGACTCATTAAACAAACATTGACAGACCCGTGATGGGACCGAACCACTCCTTCTTAGGGTTCGTTAAAAATACTCTGAGGGAATCGTCCGAAGGATGAGCTTATATCAACAACCACATGTGATCCTCTTCAAGCTTGCGTAAAAATAAAGAGGTACTTGCCAGAAATGGTGGGGGAAAATTTGGGAAAGGGATATGTTTCATCTTTGTATTGATTGGCAGTAAGTGTCGCTCTTGAACATGACACCCCCTATTCATCATTTGAAGCCGGTTTGGGAAATCCATTTGTCTCTCATTCGATTTGATAACAAAGTCTTTCCATGTGTCATCTTTGAGTCAATGCTGCCAAATCATTGGTTGTGTCATTCATATGTTCAAGAGAAGTCCATCTGAAACCTCTATTGAGTCGACCATCTGCAATTATCCATTCATTCCGTGTTGGCCTTCCCTGTGTCCAAAGTCCAATTGCTACATGCTATGTTTCACCTTCAAAATCTGTTACTTATTTCATGCCATTGATGGGGGATACATCAAGGCCCTCCTGTGACGATTTTTGGTCCGTCGACTTCAGCACATTATCCGGAATCAAGACTTAGAAATTATTTAGTACCTTGGATCTTGCATGCCTCAATGGCAAGTTTCCTCGCTTTCGACAGTGGGTTTACATCATTGACCCCTGATCGAAAGATTATGTCGGTTGTTCGACATCAACTCATTTATTCACAGTAGATGGATTGTACTTTAGTACCTTGGGAGTCATTGACATCAATGGTGATTTCCCTCACGCTTGTTAACGGTTACATCAATGGCCGGTAATCAAGTGGTTTCTGCCATGTTCAACTTCGACACATGTAATGACATGGTTAGATTCGTACTTTGGGCGATGAGATTGAATACCCTGGATATTATCTTAAGTGATCCAGGTTGCGATGGAGTATGTATAATTTGTGACACATAGATCCACTGTGTATGTTTCATGTCTATGTCTTCTTGAGTCAAACTTTGTCACATAGATCCACAATGTATTCAGGTGGCTATGCTATATTGTGACAGCATGGATCCACAGTGTATGATTGGTGGCCATGACCTTTGTTTATGATGTCATCAGTCTATGATCTGAGTATGGGAATGCTTACCTCAGAAATTGGTATACATGATATTCTGTTGATGCTTGGATGTTTGCAGGTTTCTGATTAGATGTGCTCTTGGTTCTTGACACACACATACCGCTTACAAAGTCTATCGACTGTCACTGGTTCCACTCTCAGAATTTGGGGGGCATTCTGTTATCCATAAATTTGGTTGTCATGATGATGTAATGATGATGGAGAAATCAAGCTCTTCACTAGAACACTTTCCTGAGAAAAGTTACCTTTGTCTGCTTCCAGAAATCATAATTTTAAGGGAGGTTCGTAGGCTATCTATATATTTGTCTGCCAGAATGCTTGATTCTCGCAGGCTGCATTAAGCTGGAGTGCGAGAAGTTCGCACTGTACCTAAGTATCAGGGTGCGAACATCTTCTAAAGGAAAGAAAAAGATAAATTCTCGAACCTTCTGGAAGGGAATCTTCTAGAATGTTGAGTTGGCATTCGAATGGTTATCTAAGTACTGGTTTTCCTGATATCTTGGGATCATTCCTATCCTAGTAAATAATCCATTCTCTCTTATAAATTGAGAGGGAATACTCATGGAGAGGGTTAAGAAGCAACAATATAGCAAGAGATTGATTGGAGAATTAGTGTAAGATTGTATGAAGGACTGATGCTACAACAACTAAAGACACCAGCAAAGTTATCTAAAGTGGTTGATTTTCTTCATGCATGAGCAAGTGTGTGTGTCAGAGCTAGGATTCATCGAAAGGAGATCTACAACATCAAGGCTCAGGTTGTAAGTTTCACTTTCTATCTATTGAATACAGTAATATGTCCCTTTCCCATAAAGATGATGTCACTTTATTACATAACTCCTTGATCATATGTATGGATTAACTGTTGAATATATCGAATGGTATTCACTTCAATTGGTTTGTACTATTGTGATCTGAATGGCACAAGAGCATTGGAGCGAAGCTTGGAACAACAGAGACCCAAGGAAGTGTTTATAAGGTATGTACATGATCCTTGTCTCCTAGTTCATTCAATAGTCTAGATCTAGGGAAAGAGTATTATTCTGTCCTGTTTTGTTCTAGATCCAGGTGGATCTAGGGAGATTGGTTTGTGTCCGCACTTACGGATTAATCCTGAAACAGGGTTGGATCCCAGCTTCGAAGTGGTTGGATAAAGTTACCTCCCATAGATTTCTTCTTTTCTGACAACCTCTAGGAAATTTACAGAGCGTTAACATAGTGGCGACCATACTGGGGAAGGAACTGAACAAATTTTAACCTCACGTTTTCTTTCCCTGGAAGAAAAGTTTGTTTTTGAAAAATTGCAAATCTGAGAAAGAAATAATGTTCAGCGGTTGTTAAAAACTTGCACATATTATTTTCATATTCATAAAACTAAAAAGTATATATATATATATATATATATATATATATATATATATATATATCAAAAAGAAATTTGGCTCCCAAAAGAGCTTATACTCGATCTCACCCAGACCCAGAACCTGCAATAGCAACTGATAATCCAGAATAGTTACTCAGGAAAAAGACCATTGCAGAAGGTTCAATAAGTCATAATCCCCTTCAGAGGTCCCCTTCTCTTCCAGAAGAGCTTGTTTCCCTTCAGGATCTTGACTTTGACATCCTTTTCGAACAAAGCCTGTTCAGAATGAAATCTGATAGTTTTGTGGATGAAACCGTCCTAGACCCAACCATCTTGCAACCCCGGACCCCTGAAGTTCTATCTCCCACTGCTAAACCTCAAACCACTCACTCTATGCCAGCTAGCCCCTCCTCATCCTCGTCTTCTGTCACCACCCCACCTATCACCCAGGTTGTCGTCCCGCCTCCTTTGCCTATCATGGAAGCTAGATATGCTCCCTTGGTGTTGGCCGCACCCCTTCATGCTATGCCCCAAGACTATCAAATGGGACTTCCACAGTTCAATGGAACATGACCCTTAAGTGCCCAACAACACGTTGATAAAATGAATGATTATTTTGACCTGTAGGAAGTAGATGAGGCTGATGTTCAAATGAGATTGTTTGCACAAAGTTTGACGGGTGACGTTAAGAAATGGTATAAAGGTTTACGTGCTTCCTTAGTGCTCGACCTTACCACCTTTCAAAGAATTTTTCTAGACAAATGGGAGGTAAGGAAAAACCCTCTCCAAATCTTGTAAGAATACAAACACATAAGAAGAAATCAAGGTGAGACAGTACAAGATTACTGCACCCATTTCAATAACCTGTATAATGCAATTCCAGCCGATATTAAACCTCTACAAGGTTTAGCATTGATAAAATTCCCTGATGTTTTTGACATCGATATGTCATATCAATTAAGGGAAAGAAACTCCACCACCCTGGAGGACATGCAGAAAAGTGCAATAAGTGTGGAGGCCAACCTGTTGGCAAAAAGGGCTCGACAGAGGACAAAAAGGAGAGTCACAAGAAAAAAGGAACCTTCCACATCAACTTCCGATTCCAAATTCGATTCCTTAGCTAGATCAATGGAAAGAATGATGGAGAGACTCACTGTATCCGAAAGAAACCCTCCTAGAGAAAACCCACCAACTCCACAAATTCAGAATCCTAACTTCAGAAGAAACCCTCCTCAAATTAGGCAGAGAGATCCTAGGGATCAAAGGGAACATAGAGGTCCTGATCAACAGATTAGACCACCCCTACAAGAAAACTATGCCGATGAAGGAGATGAGGTAGTTGAAGAACCATAGGATACACACATAAACCTCATGGGAATTCACGATAATGAAGCAATTTTCCTTACCCAGGAAGATCAAGAACTTTTTCTTCTCTCTCAAACAAAGGTAAGTGAAGAAGCTAAAGATATTGAACAACAAGCATTTGAAAATTCTATTATGGAGGTGCACCAGAAGTACAACCTACATAGTAAAAAGACAGATGGAAGCTCCCCAAAAAAGGTAACCAAAACAAAGAAGACAATCGAAACCAAGAAATCCCCTGAGCCTTCTATCGAGAGGATTCCTGAAAAAGGTAATGTTGAAGATCTAGCAAAAAGAAACCTTACTATTCTGAAAAGATCATCGGACATTGAGGTTTCATCAACTAACCCACCAAATACTTCTGGCCAGAAGAGTGTGGTGGAAAAATCAGAATTGTTGAGGCAAAGCAGAGCACCTACACCTTTCCACCTCAAAGGGGAATTAGCCAAAGTAAAAATTCCCATTCCCCTTTCCGAGTTGATGAGCAAAGACACTTACCAATCATAGGTGATCAAAGCACTGATCATTGAACCTGATATAGGCACGAAGGCCTTAACCGTTGGATCAACGAATCATTCAGATACTGTAAACCTTACAGATGATCAACCTGAACTCCTGTTCGAACTTGAAGTGGATGGTCAGATTGACAATGGTGTTGTCGCTCCTTTTTACATCAGTCTTAATATACACGAATTCTGCATAATGCTATGTTAGATTCGGGTGGTTCCCATAATCTGATGCCTAAAGCAGTGATGGAAAAAATGGGACTTGAGGTTAACAGACCTTACAAGGAATTACACTCTTTTGACTCCAATAAAGTTAGATGTATCGGTTTGATCAAGGATCTGTGTATCACCCTGGTTCAGATTCCCGCAAAAAGCATGGTCATGGATGTTATGGTTGCGGACATTCCCCCGAAATATGGTATGTTGTTGTCACGGTCTTGGGGGGGCAAGTTGAAAGGTACTTTGCAGTTGGATATGTCGTATGCCACTGTCCTAGTTTTTGGGAAACAAAGAAGACTATACAAAGAAACACTGATGAAATACATGGTTAGCAGCCAAGAAAAACCACATAACTATCTTCTGTACTCTGCACATTCTGACCTAGATTCCTTTATCCTATATAACGATGGTGATATGGGAGAACAAATCACTCAGCTGGAAGAAGATACATCTAGTTCGAACAAAGGCCAAGAAATCACCGAGGCAGAAAGAAAGAAAAATGTGATAACTGAAGAATTGCCAGCGGATTTCTAGAGTATGGAATTTGATGGAGTCGTAAGAAAATAAGGAGCTGGAGCAGGAGTTTGGTTGCACAATCACAGATCCAGGTATTCGGAAAACCATTCTTACAAACTGAATTTTCAATGCACTAACAACATAGCTAAGTACAAAGCTTTGATGCTCGGTCTTAAACTATTGAAGAAGGTTGATTCCAAACAAATCATGGTAAGGGGAGATTCTAAATTAATTATTAAACAAATTAGGTGAGTATGCAGCAAAACATCCCCATCTTAGAGCTTATAGGAATGTTGTTCTGGACGCCCTTAAATGTTTCACTGAAGTTGATTTGCAGGTGATGCCTAGGGGACAAAATATTTTAGCAGATGTGTTAGCTATGTCAGTAGCCACATGAAAGATTCCTTTTCATTCCACTCATCCACACACGATGGAGGTGAAGTGAAGACCAACTATTCCAGACAACATCAGATACTAGCAGGTATTTGGTAATGATGATCAAATTGAAGATTTTCTACAATGTAAAAATGATTTTGAGTGTACAAACATAGACTTAGAAAATGAAGATGAAAATGTAAAAATAACTGATTTTGGAAATGATAGTGTAAATAAGATAGATTCAGGAGAGTTAGGTGAGGATGAGATAGAAGGTGATGTTTTTCATTTAAAAAGTAATTTTTTACCTATGGGTTTAGTTCCTTTAGAAGACCTATTTGATTTTAATGATGTAGCTAAAAAACTGAAAATTGAAGCCAGTGGTCAAGAAGTAGAAGATTGTAATATAGGGACAGAAGAGAAACCCAAGATGGTGAAACTTTCCAAATCATTACCCCCTGAGAAGAAACTCAAATACATTGATCTTTTGAAGGAATATTTAGACGTATTTTCCTAGGGTTACGAGGACTTGAAAGCTTATGACACCAACATCATACAACATAGGATTCCAATAAAAGAAGATCAAAAACCTTTCAGACAGAAACTTAGGAGAATCAATCCCAAGCTACTTCCCCTAATAGAAAAAGAAATAAAAAAAAATGTACGATGCTAAAATCATAGTCCCGTTATGATTTTCCAAATGGGTTTCAAATTTGGTCCCAACACGAAAGAAATCCAGAGAAATCAGGCTTTGCATCGATTTCCAAAATCTGAATAAGGTCTCTCTGAAGGACAATTACCCATTGCCAAAAATGGACCACATATTACAAAGGGTAGTCGGATCCAGTCGAATCTCTTTACTGGATGGGTTCTCAGGTTATAATCAGGTCCTTGTTCACCCAGATGACCAAGAGAAAACCGCTTTCACAACACCATGGGGTACTTTCATGTATGTGAAAATGCCTTTTGGGTTGATGAACGTTGGGGCCACTTTCCAAAGAGAGATGGACATCGCTTTTGTGGAAGAACTCAGAAAATTTATTGTCATCTATCTGGACGACGTAACTGTGTTTTCCCAATCTGATGACGAGCACTTACGAAATCTCAGACGAGTTTTTGAGAAATGCAGGAAATTTTGGATTTCTTTGAATCCTAAGAAGAGCCTTTTCGGATTAGAGGAAGGTAAACTGCTAGGGAACATAATCTCTAAGGACGGAATTAAAATAGACCCAAGTATAATCGAGGCCATTCAGAAATTAGAACACCCAATAAATATCAAAGAGTTACAGTCTTTTATCGGAAAAATAAACTTTCTGTGAAGATTCATACCCAATCTGGCTGAGCTTCTCAGGAACATCACAAACATGTTAAAAAAGGACACAAAAATAAAATGGGACACCAATTCCAGGTAGTCTTTTGAACAAGTCAAACGTGCACTCACGCAAGCTCCAGTCTTGATCAATCTTGACTTCACCAAAGATTTTTATCTTTTTTCTTTCGCCTCTGAACATACCATTGCAACAATATTACTACAGAAAAACAACGAAGGGTATGAACAACCCATAGCCTTTTTCAGTAAATCTTTAAGAGATGTTGCTTTGAATTAAAAAATAATGGAGAAACAAGATTTTTCCTTGGTGAAAGCCATAAAATATTTTAGAGTATACATTCTCCATTCCCACACCATTGCATATGTTCCGAATGCAGTAGTGAAAAAAATTTTAACCCAGGACAATCCGGATGACCGAAGAGGAAAATGGATTGCTATCATTCTAGAGTATGACATAGAGATTAAGCCTACTAAACTGATTAAAGGTCAAGGTTTAGAAAAGTTAATGGCTGAATCAAATTTTCATGCTCTTGACATTAATTTATTAGCTACAGTAGATGAACAGGGTGAGCA
The DNA here is from genome assembly GCA_000966675.3 of Picea glauca. Taxonomy (NCBI): domain Eukaryota; kingdom Viridiplantae; phylum Streptophyta; class Pinopsida; order Pinales; family Pinaceae; genus Picea; species Picea glauca. Next base: position 68,233 of record JZKD02S1624323.1, on the reverse strand, counting down.
GGTGACTCCAAGCATGAGGGAGGTATTTCTCAACTCTCCATGGTACGCAGACCTGATATTTGTTTTGTATAATTTACAAGCTCCCCCTAGTCTGACCAAAACTAAAGTTAGGTTTTTGAAATTAAAAGTATTAAAATATTGCATTCTAGAAGGCAATCTGTATTGGAAAGATCCTGGAGGTATTTTGTCAAATTGTCTATTGAAGGATGAAGCTGACAAAGTATTGCAGGATTTTCATGCAGGAGACTGTGGTGGTCATATGAGCTGGAAGACCATAGCTAATAAAATCATGAGAGCTAGATTCTATTGGCCATCTCTATTCGCTGATGTGCATCATAAAGTGACTTCGTGTCATAAATGTCAGTTGTTCGAAGGCAAAAGGAAAATTCTTCCTCTACCCCTAAAACCAATCTCTGTTGAGGCCCCTTTCCAGCAATGGGGATTAGACTTCATCGGAGAAATACATCCTCCTTCTTCTGGCAAGCACAAGTGGATTCTTACTGCCATAGATTATTTTACAAAATGGATTGAAGCAATACCAAGCAGGCAATCTACTGATTCTATCATTATTAAATTTCTTGAAAATAATATCTTGTCCCGTTTTGGATGTCCTAGAAATATTATAACTGACAATGCAGCTGATTTTCGATCTAAGAAACTCATAGATTTATGCAACTAGTATCACATTAGTTTGGGACATTCCACAACTTATTACCCTCAGGGAAATGGGCTGGCAGAATCATCAAATAAAACTTTGGTAAACATTATCAAGAAAACTTTTCAAGAAAACAAAAAGTCGTGGCATAACAAGTTGGTTTTCGCATTATGGGCCGACAAACTGACCACCAAAAGGTTAATCGGTATGTCACCATATCAGCTGGTCTATGGCACAGAAGGAGTCTTTCCCACTTCCTTAGGAGTTTCTATCACGAAATTGCTGCAAGACATGCAAGTCGAGATGAATGACTCCCAAAGAAGGATAAACCAAATGATCCATTTGCAGCAGTCCAGGGAAGAAGTATACAACAAGACTCAGGTAGTCCAAGAAAGCATTAAGAATATTTTTGACAAAAGAACCAAGGAAGATGATTTTGAGCTAGGTGATTTGGTGCTGAGATGGGATTCCTGAAATGAAGACAAGGGAAAGCATGGAAAATTTGATAGTATTTGGAAGGGACCATACATGATTCAAGCATTTAGAGGAAATAACGCCTTCTTGCTTAACAATAGTGATGGGACAGATCTGCCAGGAGGACCTGTAAATGGCAGAATGTTGACGCATTATTCACCGCCTTAGTAGGGACCTAAAGTTACACTTTCCATTGTACAAACCATTTTCATTTTTCTTGCAAATTTTTGATTGAATAACTTTGGTTAGATGGTTGAAGCCTGAAGACAAGGCCCTAAGACATTGAACATTGTCTTCCAATTTTTTGAAATAAAACCAATCAAAAAACAAAGGCAACTATGGAGAAAGTTTCAGAACATCAAGAATCAAGATTCTTGGCACTTTACAAGGAGAGTACCATCCCCAGGTGGAGCCGTTGTTATAACCCTATAATTTATAGGATCAACTGGTGACTGAAATGTTATCTCTTTAGTGTTTTTATTTGTCAAATGATTTTTCATTCTGCAAATAATTTGAGAAAAGAAAGAAAAAAGAAAAAGAAAAAGAAAAAGAAAGAAAAAAGAAAAATAATAAAAGAGGGCATAAAATAAATTCAATAGAGCCCCATGCAATAACAATGACTTGGTCCATATCTTTCAAGCATGGCCAAGTTCTTTTAAATTGATGTTGATAGGAATAGTGAATAAGCTTGGATAAACTGTTTAATCTTAGCCAAGTGATCTAGGTTAGTTAGTGAATAAATTTAGCCAGACTGCCTAATCTTGGTCAGATAGCCCCAGGATAGAGTAAGTTCTTAGTCCAACCATTTAATCTGGGCTAATTGTCATAGGAAATTAGGTTAGAACATAGGGTAGTTTTCTTTATTTCAATAAAACCATCTCGATGATCAATGTTGGACCATGTCTTGGATACTTAAAAGGTTGGTTGTCTAACCCCTTGGTCATATAAACATGTGAAAGATTGGGAAAACCCACGATATGCACTTATCCTAAGTTCTTTGGGTGCATACACTTTTGTGCTCACATTTATGCACCACTCATGTATCAATGGCTCAGATGTTCGCACCCAGATCTACGGTGGACAAGTCTTTCTGACCCCCCCCCGACTGTTCTACCTTTAACGGTGGGGAGGGGGTCCTGAATCGAAGATAATGTATGCGTGCATCTGAACGACCCAAGTTTCAACGCCTAGATCTACGGTCTATATTGGATTCCGGACCCCCCCATCCATTCTTCCTTTAATGGTGGGGGGGGGGTCCGGAATGTAATTTTACTCTAGCGGCCCCCCTATCTATACATGGCATGAATCCATTGGTCCTGAATCCCACTGCCTATTACTGTCTAACATACCTCGTCACCTTGTGACGTCATTTTCTACCTTTTCCGTAAAAGTCACATCCTGTAACTCCATCAGTCCTTCTCCCTCATCCACCCGTGGCAAGTCCTTTCACCATGGTCTTTTCCCCCACTTGATAATTTCCATGTCACTCATCCGTATGCCTTATTCGTTGTCACCTACCATCTCATGTTCTAAATGACCCATTGGACATTTATTACTGGCTAACTTATCCATTAACCAGCTGACCTATCTCCCACGCCAACGGATACCCGTTTACTCAAAACTACCCTCACCCTTCATTCCTTCACCATTTTTCCACTCATCGCACCAAATAATTTACTTTGTTTTCCTCTCCGTTATAGTCAGTCACCCACATCTACAGTCGTCCCCACTAACTTTTGTTTTATTTGCAGGTATTGTTACAGTAATGGTGCCAAAGTCAAAATGAGCAGAAGGTGAGGAGAATCTGTTTCTCCCGCCTCTTGTCAACCTCGACAAGATTCCTCTGGCCGACAAAGACTACTTAATCGCAGAAAAAAAATGTGATTTCGACTTCGCAGACCTACAATCATCGCTTAAAGAAGTCTTCCTGGACCAGAGTGATGAAATTGGACTCTGGGAGTCCAACCTACCCTTGTATCTTTTCCCCTAGATTCACCACTTCCCATAATTTTCCCTCAAGTGCCAAGCCCACTATATCCCCGAGAAAAGAGCCATCGTGTCCTCATCTGGGGAAATTATTTTCCTCATCATGCCAGAAGCCATCTATCAAATGATGCAAATATCCTGAGCCGACTCCGCCTCACCTTTTAACCTCGAAATCACCACAGAGCTATACCAGAAGCTGTCGTTTCCTCAAAGCGCTCAGATTTTTGAGCTTTTTCTTCCACAATCTACTCATCTCCCCACTACAAACCCCCCTTATCCTTCCTCCCTGTTCTTAATAAAAGGAAACCAGGTCATCACGTCACTATGCGCCTTGCTTGGTTATTTTTTAGATCAATGGGTAGATGAACCCATTTTGGGATTTTTGTCTATTTTCTCCACTAATGAGAAACCCACTACACATTTTGACTTTAGCACATTCTTGGTCGACAACATTCATGATAAATTCATAATTTTTTCCACAGAAGGCATGTTTCGGTATTCTTCAATACTGGCATACCTATTCGTTTTCTTCCAAGCAGCCAAATTTTCTTTTTCTATGCAGAAGATGGATGAAGATGGTAGACCCCAGGTAGTAACAACATGGACTTATCTTCTTAGACATAGCTCCACAGAATTCAGTTTCAAGCAGTTCATCGAGCAGTTCTACCACCAGGTGGTGAGTATGCTCAGCGGCAGACCCGAACCAAGAATCAATGATGAAGTTCAGAGGATACTACATCTCTCGGACCATACAAAGACTGGTGATTGGTACTTGTACTAAAATCATACTGAGATTAGAGTTTATGGGTGCGAGTTGGCCCCATGTAAATTACCCAAGTACTTACCTGTTATAATTTTTGCCCTCAAATACATAAGGCAGATGATAAACTCAGACGATATACATTTTGTGTCTTTGAATAAGAAGCAACAACTCAGAATCAAAGGGCAGATTGGGTCTTTCATCTACAACAGTCGAGGCACTGGGAGGAAATAGACAGACTGCTGAAGGAAATGAAATTTTTTGTTAGTTTCACATGGCACTATGATCTGTGTGGGATAATTTCTGAGATGAGGATAAAAAATAAGAATATCCCATATGTTCACATATCTAGGCCTGAGGTAGAAAATTTTTCCAACCAGATAGAATGGGAGCCAAATACTTTGGTTGAGACATAACAACAGGACCTCCCGGTCACTGTATCACAGATGACCACACCACAGGCTCCAAAGGAGAAAAGGCCTAGGCAGGATCTGTCACCTCCTGTCACTGAGGTATCATCTGAATAATTTCGACTACATACCAAGAGGCCAAAAGCCAGTCCGGCTCCTGACCCGGCTGGAGAAAAGGCAATTCCATCCACCACAATGACAGAGGTTGATCGGTCGCTCCTCAGTACAAGTAGCAAGTAGATCATAACCTCAGTATTTCCAAAGAGTACTACAGATACTCCACCAGTCAACCAACCAGGCAAGAGAGGACTGAAGCTGAGTATCTTTGAGAAATACGATTTGATCAAGAAAAAGAATCAGACTCTAACTAGCAGCACATACGCCCAGTTCTAGAAGCAGACGTCAACTGCACAACCCAGACTGTTATCAACATTCGAAAATGAGAAGGGAATAATCCACATGGCATTTCTCCAAGCACAGGTGCTAGACCCAAAGGTAATCACTGATTAGAAAAGGGCAACTTTTGAATTCCAGACTAAGGACGTGCATCCAGTTGATCAAATGGATCTGCACAGGAAAACTGGAGTAATGGTTTTCTCCACGTTGGCACATTCTTCCACTACTGCCTCTAGGTTACAAGTGTCTCTGAATAATGTCCAGACGCAGTCAGAGTTGGAGAAAATATCATCCTTTGCCAAGGATAACAGGATTAATACGTTGGAGGAACTGGTCCTCAATATCGGGTATGATCCCTCAAATGTGAAAGCAGTTGAGGAGATGATCAAGAAGAAAAATTTCGACATAGCATCTTTGAAGAAACAATTGAAGCTGCCACCAATAGTAGACTCACAGGCAAAGGAAATAGTGGAGACATAAGGAGAAAAATATGAGATGCTTAAGTTGATCATGGAGCAGAATGCACAATTGAAAGAAATGGAAGCTAAAATGGAGAAGCTAGTGAAAGAGAAAGAATAGTCAAAACCCATGGAAGTCATTCCATTGACTGCAGTTCCACTCTTAGGAGTGAGCACAGCGTCACTAGCAGAAATTCCATCGACAAACCCACTAACATCTTTGGAAAAGACTGTTGAACTGGATAAGTCTATGGAAGAGATGAATCTATAGGAAACATAGATTAGAAGGATTAAAAAGGAGATTGAGAACCTCTAGGAACTCAAATATTCTTACCAAACCAACTACTCCAAGGAAAAACAGGTGTCAGATCAGCTCAAACAAGAGTTACAACAGCTCCAAAAACAAACAGTGGCAGGCAAAACACTAGCCGAAGTCAAAGAAAGTGTCTAGACAAACATCACCAAGTCTATGAATGAAATATGGCCAATGATATAGATTATGTTTGAGCAAAATGAATTGGTACAAAGAAGTAAACAAGCCATCGAGAAGATTAGATCAGAACTGGGAGAGATGACCACAGAGGCTAACGAAATCATAAAATTCCTAAATTCTAAAACCAGAGAGGATCTGGAAGATATGAGAATTGAGGATAGAACAAAGACTATCCTTGAGGTCAAGAGAGTCCTGACCAAGAGAGGATTGATGCTACATCTAGAAGAAAAGGTCCAGGCTATGGACCTAGGGGTGCAAAGGTTTTTCAGCAATATTGAGGCTCTACAAAAGAAGGGTCTTCTTGGTTTGAAGGTGATAAATGACAAATTGATGACGCTCACCGATTACAAAAAGAGGCTAGCAGATGTGGCTAAGGATAGTTCAAAATTTTCAGGAATTCAAGGAAGTATCATTGGCAAATCATTCCTAGATGTGCTACAGTTGAACATCAACATACAACATGAGATCCAGTACATCTTCATCATCAAGCCTACTTTTTCCAAGTACACAGAGATGGATGAATTCTACCGAAGGTTACTCAAAGTCAGTGTTCCCAGTCACCTTTGATGGGAAGAGATTTTCAACCTAATCGAGTAGTCAATGAGCTGTCCTAGTCCAGTCAGCTATCCAGTCAGACGAGGTCATGCAGAGGCCTCACCAACAATCCACCCAAAAAACAACATGAAATTTTGACACATCATCAAATAGTTCCCTAGATTCTTGTAATTTGTTGAGTTAGTTAAGCTAAAAATAGATTTACCACATCCTAATCTTTAATGATAGGATTGTTTGTAATTTTGGGTTATAAATACTTCACTTTTCAAAGTATTGGGGGTTGATCTTTACGCCCTGTGAGTTACCAGACTGTAATATTTTTCAAGAGATCTTCCATTAATACAAAGAGGCATTTCCACAGGATTCTTGCGTGTACTCATTGGTGATGTTTTCCTTTCTAAGTTAAATGTTATTCTCGCTTAGCTATCACACTGTTTTCTAAATCTAATCTTTGAAAGTAATGAACGTTGCAGGATTTATCTTTGTATACCATGTTTCTGACTTTAAAAGATTTTAGTGTTTCATCTTCTGATTTTACGATAAAGAAATTCTTAACTGCTTCTTTGTTGTAATTGACATTCTCGCTTTTTCTGCTATTCCTCATTTATGCTGCTAAAAGACTCCAACGATTACATTATCTCGCCCTGTGAAAGGTTTCTTTGTTTTCTGGTTAGATTTCATTTCATGATACAAACCCCATAGCCCAATGGATGTGTAAATCTCTCTCAGCCAACCCAATGAAAATGACAACAAACAAAACCAACATATTTTATTTACCTAGCTTAATATTTTAAATTTGAAACATATCTAAATCATACAGAGAGATCCCTCTCTGAAGCTGGTAGGGCTGGATCCCAGCTTTGAAGTGGTTGGATAAAGTTACCTCCCATAGATTTCTTCTTTTCTGACACCTCTAGGAAATTTATACAGCGTTAACAAAAGGAACCTTGTAGCTGCCACAAAACTCAGAGACTTCTGGTCCAATCTATTGTTGAAACCCAAAGCAAGGGAGGTTAGCAGCCGAAGGACTATTTAGGTGACAAAGAAGGTGTATACTCCTGGGGTGGAACATAGATGTGGGGAAGGAGAGTCTGTGAGCAGTGAGTATGAGTGGTTCCTAGGAGAGAATTCCTTCCTTGTGACTGTGTGTTTTCCCTGTAACCTCAGCCTAGCCTAGGATTCCTTGCCTTGGGGTGGAGCTTAGTCCCAACTCGGGGGTGACATACTGCTGAGCTTGATGAGCAATGTGGTCTAACGCTGGGAGGTTCATGGAAGGCCCGCACCTGGTTGGTGGAACTACCACTGTTTCAAATATAAGTACCAGATGATGTTTTAATTATGTTTTTTCACGTATGTGTATTTATAATTGTCATGCACTCTGTTGTGTATATGAATTAATGCTAATGCCATGTTTTAAAATTATGTTAGCAGTAATTCTTAGGCTTACTCTGAGTTTAAATATGTTCCATTGCTTAAATGAATTTTGTTTATATAATTAAGTGTGAGTAATGTTATTTCGCGAAGTAGCGCCTGCCCGACTGA
>JZKD02S1624323.1:48513-60440 GCA_000966675.3 Picea glauca | reverse complement strand
TCAGAGTGTAACATCTCCAGGTGAAAGAGTGTTACACTAAAAACATGCAATAATCCAAGGAAACTCACACAATAAAAGATCCAACATGATTATAACCCACAATTTGAATTACAAGTTGAAGGATTCATGACTCCCCAAGTAGTAGTTAACTTCATATCACAATTCAACATTCTTCCCAAGTAAACATGGATCAGGATGGGAAAAACTGAATTCTTTAGATACAAGAACTTCCTAAAACTTTTGGATTAGAGGTTTGTCAAACCAATCAACATTTTAAGTAGCATAGAAACTATCATCATAGGGATACCGACATTTGTCAATTTTGAAGTAATTAATATAGTAGAGGGTATCCATTCATATTTAGCATTGGTTGATTGACCCTAGTGTTAGAAAATTAAAGAAACCATTTTCCTAAAAAGGGATATAATTAAACTCAAAGGGAATGGAAAAAATATCACTATACCCTTAGATCCCAAGGAAGGGAAGCCATGAATGGAGCCCTCGGAAGAAGAGATCAATGCTAGAAAATTGTACCAAGTTATCCAAGGTGATAGAGATGATGTGGAAACTAATGCAAGAGGATAATTATTACATGGCTCCCCCTTTCGATCAATAAAAACTATTATATTGAAATTTATGAATAACATATTGAAAATTATGATTCTAAATCAAAAGAGTGTTGGAAGTTCGAAGCCATCCCTAAATATAGATACCACTTTTTATTTTCTATCAAAGAAATTCATATAGTATATGAAAAGAAGATCAAACAAAATCTGATCTTAGTCCCTACATACATAAAACCGACGTCAATTCTACTGCTATGATTCAAAGAATGATATTCGTCATCATTCCATATTGATGAGGTGTCCAATATGGTTGGAGAACAAAAATGATAGCAAAGCTTGGTGCATTCATTCATAAGATGAGATACAAGATGGTGGGACATGCATGGACCTTGTTTATAGACTTGGACCATGGAAACCACATATTTTGTTGATAATTTTGGTAAAAAGAAGTTGTAAGCCATAGATAATATACCCAAGTTTAAGATGGGGTTAAAACCTCTAACTCACATCAAATATTGTGAGAGGGAATGGAGAAGAATTGGAAATGGAGATGAAAGAGTATGGCTTCACATTTTCCCAAACACATTGGATGACTTACCTTACAAGTGATACATGATTGAAGAGGCACGAGGATGATCATATACTTGGAACAGACTTAAAGAAAATCTCATTAAATATTTTTCATTCACCCTAATAGAAGGTGACCTAAAAGAAGCAGTCAAATAAATCAGAGATTAAACAGAAAAACCAAGTGCCAAAGTCACCCAAGAAAAATTCAAGTCATGGGTCAACATGGGGTCGACCTCAACTTGTAATTATATGTCATGCCATGAGCAAGACAACTAGATTATATGTTGTGTCAACATAGAAAATGAAATGTTTCCAAAGAAAATATTCAAATGGAGGAAGGATCACCCAGAAGTGATCAAAGAAGTCAAAATTGTTTTAATTGTATCCAAGCAAGTCAACCAAGAAGAAGTGAAGAAAATCTACTTCCCCCCAGCATATAATTAAGTCTGTGAAGGAGAATGGAAATTAGATGAATAAAAATCATTGGAATGGGTGTGTGTAGAAATAAAATATATGAAAGTCGATATTTCAAATGATGGTTGACCCAAAACGACTTGAATAGGTCACTACTAGACATAAAAACAAATCATTGAAAAAGTTGACCTTTTAAAAAAATACCAATATTTCTTCACTAGAGATTAAAAATATTTGAAAGGTTTGTAAAAGAGATGGGGGAAATGAAAAATGATTTAATGTCGGGAGCCAAACCATAAAGAAAAGACCATAAAAATTGATGCATAAGTACAAAGCGATTGTCCAAAAATAAATTGAAGGTATGCTAGCAACTGGAATTATCTATCTTATAGATAAATCAGAATGGGCCATCCCAATGGTGGTACAACCAAAGAAACACGATCCCAAAAATGTTCAAATTTGTGTCAACTTTCTAGGGTTGAACAAAGTGACAATTATCGACCATTTCCCTACCCCCCTTGCAAATGAAATAATAAATGAAGTAGCCAAGAATGAATGTTATTCCTTTACAGAGGGATTTTTGGGTTATAATAAAGTACCAATTGCTCATGAAGATAAAGAAAACACGACCTTTATTTCTAAATTCAATTCTTTTGCATACAAAGTAAAACCCTTTGGATTAAAAAAATGCTCATGTTATCTGTTATAGCAAGATTTGCATCACCCTATGCAAACTTGCACAGAGGGCCTTTTTCCATTTCCCTATGCAGAATTAAAGTCCCTTTTTGCAAATTCTAGAGATAAAAACATTATTTTTCCACCTATACGTTCCCTACCTATAGTAAAATATGCATATACACAGGTTGCACCACTACAGCCCGGGTACATCAGAATTTGTGCCCAAAATTAAAAAAATGATGTCGAGTTTCCTGTCAAGTCACGAGATCAATGATCCTTGGAATTCCACATATTGGAAACGTTTTGATTCGACCCTTCAGCTCCACTTGAAGGCTACAAATGGGCCAAATCCGATCTATGGAAAAAGAGGACAAGAATTCAACTTTGAGAGCAAAGTTACTCTGGAGAAATTATTCACTTCACATTGAGTCTACATCCTTTTTTCCTTTAAGTTTGAATGCATTGTTCAACCCCCAAGCTCTTCCCTACTTGATTGAGAACCTCATTGTCTCTCTTATATGAGCTTGCCTTTGGTGGAGGATTGAAGTGGTGGAGGCCCAGCTAGAAGGAACTTAGTTTCTCAGTTTTGAACCGTGCCGACATGAAAGTTTGTAATTCATTCACTTATGTTGATTACATTTTAATATAAATACTCTTTTCTCGTCCAATTAATATCTTGCGAATATTTGAGTTGTTATTCCATGCAATTATTTTGTTGGGTATGTGTTATATTCTTTGCATGTGTGTGTGTGCGCATGTCAGATTCGACAACTGTGTCTAACAATCCCAACTTCCTTTGTTCTTTGTGTCGTGTGCATCGGGCAGTTTCCAGGGGGGCAGGTCCCCCCCCTCTAGTTACGTGCAACATTCGGCTCTAGCGGTATCCCGGAGCTGACGGGGTTTTGGGAAACGCCAAAAATTTTTGTTTTGGGCGTTTTTTTCTATTTTAACATTTTTTTCTATTTTTAGCGGTTTTCTAAATTAATCCAGAATTAAGGGATTAGGGTTTTCATAGCTACAGAATACCTAAAACATTTTATATATTGTATGGTGAATGGTGAAATTAATACAATGAAGAGTTGAAAGGTGTGGCACCAAGGAAGGTTGGTTTTCTCTCGGTTAATGGTTTCCAACGTAAATCTCTGCGTACTATGTGTATGATCCATTGATTAATTTATGTTTTTCTTAATCTGTATGCATTTATTTACTTCATAGGTTTAAAACTTACATGTGGTATCAGAGCTCATTTTTGGCTTCAGAGGGATGCCTTTGTTGCTAAGGGTTTGGTTCAGTCTTGATAGATCGAGTTTATATTGGGTCTGTGATAAATATGGGTTTAGTGGGATATTTTGCAGTGGTGATTCGAGTGTAGAGGAATGGCGAGCTCTTCTAGAATCGAGATAGAGAAATTCAACAGTAAAAAATTTGAGCTATAAAATCTCAAGATGGAGGACCTTATTGTAGACAAAGAACAATGGATCATTTTGGATCCTGGTACACAACCTACTGGTATGCAGTCTACTGGCACATAGTCTACTATTACACAACTTACTAGTACATAAACTACTAGTACACCACCTACTAGTATGTCGAAGGAAGATTGGGAGAAGTTGGAAACAAGAGCAAAGAGTACTATTCAAATCTGCCTGGAAGATTCGGTGTTATTGAATGTCTCGGGATAATATATGATCAAGGAACTATGGGATAAGTTAGGGATTTTTTATCAATAAAATTCCCTGGTAAACAAGTTGTTTCTTTCAAAGAAGTTGTATCATCTTAGGATGGAGGATGGAGATTCTGTGACAGAACATCTAAATTCCTTAATACTCTGGTAAGTCAACTGGTATATGTTAATATTGCGATTGTAGAAGAATATAAGTGTATTACTTTGTTATGTTATTTTCCAGACTCTTGGGATAGTTTGGTTGTAGCAATTGGTAGTACCACTCAATCTAAATTGAAGTATGAGGATGTAGTTGCATCCTTTTTATCTGAAGAGATGAGGCAGAAAATAATGGATAGTCAAAGAACAGATTATTTATTTGTAAGAGGTTGTACCCAAGACAAGAATCCTAGTAAGTCTTCATGGGGGAGATCTAAATCTAAAGGTAGATCTAAGTCTCCAGGAAAATCTTTGAGGAAATTATGGAAGTTTGGTAAAACAAGGCATTATAAGAAATATTGCAAGTCTAAGAAGGTTGATAAACCAAAGGTATCTGATAATACCTCTTCCAAAAAGGTGAAAACCTCCACTAAAGAAGGAGGTTACGTTTACATTGCATCTACAAGTACACATGCAGACCGTGGTGTATGGTTAATCGACTCAGGTGCGTCATATCATATGACTCCTCATAGGGAGTTGTTCTGTGAATATGAAAAATATGATGGTGGTGATGTATTCCTAGGAGATGACTCAACAACCAAAATCATGGGATGTGGAAGGGTTAAGTTTTTGCTAAAATATGGAAGGATTAGAACTCTCCATGGGGTTCTGCACATTCCAAAACTAGCCAGGAGCCTAATATATGTAAGCAATTTGGATGATGTGGGAGTGGATATTATATTGGGAAAGGGAACTTGCAAGATGGTACGAGGAGCAATGGTGTTGATGAGGGGATTTCGGAGTGGAACTCTGTACAAGTTGTTGGGAATAACTTATACTAATGGGTGTAACAATTATGTTGTCCCTGAGAAGAGAAATAAACAAGACAAGACCAATATTGTCCCTGGAAATAAGACCATGTTGTGGCATCAAAGACTGGGGCATATTGGAGAAAAGGGCCTTCGACCACTACATGGTAAAGGTATGGCTGAAGGTATGTCTAATTGCACTCTGGATTTTGATTTCTGTGAACATTGCATATATGGTAAACAGAATCGAGTAAGATTCCCATCTGGTGCTACAAGAGAAAAGGGGATCTTAGAGTTGATACACATTGATGTGTTTGGACCTATGCATGTTCCATCACTAGGTAAATTTGTGTATTATGTTTCATTCATAGATGATTTCTCAAGGAACACATGAATTTATTTTCTTAGAAATAAATCTGAGGTATTTGATAAATTTAAAGAGTTTAAGGCTCTAGTAGAAAATGAGACAGAGAAGAAAATAAAGGTATTGAGGACAGATAATGGTGGAGAATTATGTGGAAATGAATTCGAAGAATTCTGTAAGAAGTGTGGTATAGCAAGGCAGAAGACTACTCCATACACACCTTAGCAGAATGGAGTTGTGGAAAGGATTAACATGACACTGATGGAAAAATCAAGGAGAATTCTTATTAGTGTCAAGTTAGGACATAAATTTTGGGCAGAGGTAGTGGGTACATCATGTTACCTGGTCAATCGATCACCCTCATCTGCATTGGATGATAAAAATCCACATGAGGTATGGACTAGTAAGAAACCCTCTCTTGAACATATTAGATTGTTTGGTTTTGATGCTTATGTACATGTTCCAAAGGAAAATAGGAGTAAGCTAGATAATAAAGCTGAAAAGTGTATCTTTATGGGTTATAAATATGGTGTGAAAGGTTATAAGATTTAGAACCCATAAACTAAGAATATTGTTTACAGTCGGGATGTTGTTTTTAGAGAGGTAAAAGATGCTTCCAAACAAGAATTCCTACCAAGGCAAGAAGAACCTGAGAGAATAGAGTTTGAGTTGGATGATCTAAAATATAAATCATCTAAAGAAGATGAAGAAGAAGAAGAAGAACCTCATATTGCAGTATTGAGGAGATCAGTGAGGGAAAGAAGGCAACTAGAAAGGTATGGTCCACCTGATTTTCATTCTAATTTGGCTTTATCTATTACTGATGATGATCCCAGAACTGTCAGGGAAGCAGTGAATTCAGAGGATAGTAAACTCTGGAAGAAGATCATGGTTGAAGAAATGGATGCCTTAGATAAGAATGAGGCATGGGATATAGTTGAGTTTCCAGCTGGAAGAAAATATGTTGGTAACAAATGGTTGTTTAAGAATAAGTGTAATGCAGAAGGGAATGTGGAGAAATTCAAAGCTCGGTTAGTAGAAAAAGTTTATTCCCAGGTAGAGGGAATTGACTTTGGTGAGATTTTTTCTCATGTTGCCAAGTTGAATTCTATTAGATTTATTTTATATATTGTTGTTGCTTTTGATCTTGAAGTGGAGCAGATGGATGTGAAGACAAAATTCCTACATGGGGATCTGGAAGAAGAAATATACATGAAGAAACCATAAGGATTTGTAGTGAAGGGAAAGAAAGAGTTGGTCTGTAAGCTAAAGAAGTCACTATATGGTATGAAGAAATCACTTAGGATATGGTACCAAAAGTTTGACACATACATCCTTGGATTTGGATTTGTGAGAAGCGGGGCTGATCACTGTGTATATTCCAAGAAGGTTGGTAATCACTTCATTTATGTAGTGTTGTATGTTGATGACATGTTTTTGGTAGGAAATAACATGGATTTTATCAAGGAGGTGAAATCACAACTATCCTCCAAGTTTGACATGAAGGATATCGGTGTGATTAACTTCATTCTGGGAATAGAGATTAAAAGAGATTGTGCAAACATGAAACTCTGGTTGAATCAGAGAAAATATGTTGAGACGATATTGCAGAAGTTTAATATGCATGGAAGTAAACCGATCAAGGTTCCTATTCCTATAGGTGTAAAGTTATTTGCAGATCAGAGTCCCAAGACATAGGAAGAAGAAGAGGACATGTCCCATGTTCTATATGCCAGTGCAGTTGGCAGTTTGATGTATGCAATGGTATGTACTAGACCGAACATTGCACATGCAGTGGGAGTTTTGAGCAGGTATATGTCAAAACTAGGGAAGGAGCATTGGACAACGATAAATAGGGTCTTCAAGTATTTGCATGGCACCACCAATTATGGATTGTGCTACCAAGGACGACCAGGATTGGACAGAGTGGTGGACATACATGGGTTTGTTTGTGCAGACTGGACTAGAGATCTAGATCATATAAGATCCACAAGTGGGTATGTGTTTAACCTATTTGGAGGATAAATCAGTTGGATGAGCAAAAGACAGGTTGTAGTGGCCCTCTCAACTACATAATTTGAATACATGGCAACCACTCATGCAAGAAAGGAAGAAGTATACTTACAGAGATTGTTTTTGTTAGGATATTTAGACACTTAGGAGTTAGTTAAGAACTACTTGGTCTAATATGTCGTTAGGTAAAAGTGTGTTTCTTAATGTGTTTCTTTAGTATGCATTAGTATGCATTTGTAGTTAGGAAATTCGACGGTCACGATATGTTCCTGACATAGAGTGATCTGACAGTTCATACTCTCCTCGATCTTAATGACCATTGATTTGTGGCTTAATACTCAACTGGTCCATGATCTCTATTTAAAGAGCATGGAGGGTCATTTGTCGATGATCGATTGTGAGAAAATCTCTTGTAAAATCTCTCTGTAATCTTTTTCTTTGCATTAATAAACTGCTCCAAGTGGTCGCATTGGCTAGGGCTGTGGATGTTTCCCCGTAGGGGTTTTACCACGTGAAACCATCGATGTGTTGATATTTGATTTGGTTATGTGAATGGTTATTGAAGGTGTTTTTCCTCTGTTGGAATACCCGTGTTTTCGAACATGGTATCAGAGCATGTTTGAAGACCCGCTCTTGTTGTAGATCGAGATCGTGAAGCCGAGTTGCCTCATCTCCATTTTATTTCATTTCCATACATTTCTGGGATGAAAGGACTATTACATTGTGTCCGAAGCACTTGTTTCATTTAGGAATACTTTTTGTTTCACTCGAAAAGGTTTCTGTTTTCCCAAGATACGGCCATTACAGTCATATCCAGAGGTATAAAGCTTGAATACGCACTTTTTAAATTTTTTGTAGAGTAGTATTTTGGTTTTATTTCAGTTTTGTATTATTTATTTCCGGGTTGCTACAGTTTATATCTGCCCATGCTATTTTCTCCATGCCCTATGCAATCTTGGAAAATCAGAAACAGATAGGAAAAGGTGCATCTTTTCGAGTAAGCTAATCGAGATCTAACCCTTGTTGTCATCGAGAAGAAAAAGTGTTTTCTTGTGTGAAAAGAGTTTTTTTTTAGCATGCTCTCCAAGGCCATCAACAAAAACAACAACAACCATCCTTCTGAACATTACAATATGTTTTGCTAGATCATTTGGTTAAAATTTGCCTTATTAAGTAAGAGGTCTTGAGTTCAAGTCTCTCTTTTGTTACTTTTTTTTGAAAAAGTTCATGCTAAAATTGTAAAGTGTATTTCACTTCAAGTATAAAAGTGAATCACTATAAGTAGCTTTAATATTTTATTTTAGAGTTATTTATTTTGCATGCAACTTTTTTTTTATAAAGTAACTTCATTGTAAAAGTGATCCCCACTTCTCTTTATAAAAGTGGGTCACTCCATAAAGCAAATTACACTATCACGTGGTCATTTGGTTACCGTTTATGCCTTTTTTTAAAAGGGAATAACTCTCACTTCGGAAGTCCGTTTTTAGTACCGTTTTTTTAAAAACGCATAAATTTTCGAGCTCTTTCCATCCAGATCATCAGTTTCAGTTTTTAAATCCATATTATCTACATATTTAATATGACTTCTATAGGTAATGTCTTTCTTACCAACAACAACTACTTCCAATGGAAATCTCATATGGAAGATTTATTAAGAAGTAAAGGCTTGTACCGGATTACCTTGGGAAAGAAAAAAGCACCCATTGATGATGATAATAAAGCCAAGTGGGATAATAGGAGTGATGAAGCACGTGGACTAATCAGAATGTTCATGTCTCCTGATTTAAGGTACCACCTTCAAGAAATTGATGACCCCGAAGAAGCTTGGGTAAAGATTGAATCTGTGTTTGGTAAACTCAATATTATTCGAGCACAACAGTTAGAAAATCAAATACTGACCTTGAGTCCAAGTGATTTTTCTTGCCTTGGAGACTATCTATCTAGGTTTAAAACACTCATAATTTTATGTGAAGAATGTAAGATAAAAATGGAGGAAGAGTGTTGCATATATCTTATTATTTCTAAGCTAGGTAGTGCATATTTTGTGTTTTTATCTACCTTTTATTACATGAGAGAGGCTCTAGGGAAAGCTTATGAAAAACCCACTCTTGAGTCCTTTTGTGTTGCTTTGATTAGAGAGGAAGATAAGCTTGTACAACTTGGAGTGATCAACACTACAGGTACCTCCAACAAAGCCTTAGTTTCTCAGCAGAAAGATAAACCCAAGTATCCCAAGAAGCAACATCCTCGCTACAACAACAAGCAACATAAGGGTCCCAAACCCGCTCAGACAACTTCAGCTCCTAATGGTGACAAAGGAGAAAAATATAAAAATAAGAAGACTGACAGACATTGCAACTTTTGTGATAAAGATGGTCATGATGAGTCTAAATGTTTCAAGAAGATGGCATCTTTAGAAGCAACGATGAAGAAGCACAACATCAATATTGATTCTACTTCTTCTTCTTCTTCTCATGGACATGCACTTTCCGCTTCTAGTTTCTCCTTCAATACAAATTCTACTTCTACTTCTACTTCTGATGAGTGGCTTATTGATTCTGGAGCATATTATCATATGGCTAAGGATAAAGCCATATTTTCTTCTCTAAATGAATGTAACACTAAGAAAATATTTGTTGGCGATGATATATCTCTTAGTGTTGTAGGATCTGAAATAGTTCAAGTAGATAATGGTCATTTCAATCATGTATTATGTGTTCCAAGTCTTTCTTGTAACCTTCTATCAGTCTATCAAATCACTCATTCATGTGAAGGTAAAACCATCGAGTTTTCACCTCACCAAGTTATAATCAAGGATCTAAAAGATCCTATTCATGTTCTTGCAACTGGAATTGTTGATGATATTACCAGGTTGTACAAGTTTGACAACTTTGGGTCATCATCTTTTCAATCAGTTTTTGTTTCTTATAGCGATGACTTGAGAAAACTTTGGCATGAGCGGTTTGGTCATCTAAACTGTCTCTCATTGCAGCAACTATGTAATCAACAGATGGTGATTGGTCTTCCTCTTGTTTCATGCAGAGATGGTGTTTGTGCCAGTTGTGTTCTCAACAAACATCATCGGGACAGTTTTGACAAATGTGCCTCTTGGCACGCCTCAGGCCCTTTACAGCTTGTTCACAGTGATTTGTGTGGTCCACTGTCTTCTCCTTCCTTTTCTGGGTGCAAGTATTTCTTAACTTTCATTGATAATTTTTCCAAACATACTTGGGTTTACTTCTTAAAACTTAAGAGCAAAGTTTTTGACAAGTTTTTGACAAGTTTTTGGCCTACAAGGCCCTTGTAGAAAAACAATCTGGTCATCAAATTCAAAAGTTAACAAATAATGGAGAAGAATATGTGAACAATAATTTTACAAGTTACTTCACTACGTAGGGCATCCAAATGCAACACACTGTTCCATATACACCACAAAAAAATGGTGTTGCTGAGAGAAAGAACCGCACATTAAAATAAATAGCTAATTGTATGATCCAATCTAAGGGATTATGTATAAAGTATTTGGTGGAAGCAATCAATTGCACTCCCACAAAGGCTCTTAAACATATAACATCGGAAGAAGCTTTGAATAAAATTAAACAAGATGTAAGTCACTTATGTGTATTTGGCAGTATAGCATGGGCTTACATTCCTGATGAGAAAAGGAAAGCATTGCGGCCTAAAAGTGAGAAGTGTATATTTCTTTGTTATTCTGAAGATGTCAAAGGTTACAGACTTCTTCAACCACATTGTAATGAAATTATTCTTAGAAGAGATGTTAAATTTGATGAAAATCTCTTGGCCTATGAGCCTAATTCGACGGTTGTGTCTTCTTCGGCCTGCGAGCCACCTTCGGCGTTTGCGCCTTCTTCTATTCCTATTCTGGTTTCTTCTTCAGATGATGACAATGAGGATGAAAATCCACCTCCGCCTGCTCACCTTCCTAAATATGAGTCCTTTGAATCTGAACCAGTGCAAGTTTCACCGCTTCCTAGATGGTTCTGTTCAACATGAGAAGCAGTTGGTGATCTTGTCAGTGATCCTTCAGATCGGTGTCGACCACGTTCACAGTTCCAGTGAGCCTCTCTTTTGGCTCAAGTTTCAAATACTCATGATCCAGAGACATTTGCAGAAGCTTCAGGTCATCCATATTGGGATACAACAATGAATGAAGAGTATCATTCTTTAATGGAAAATGATACTTGGGATCTTGTACCTCTTCCAAAAGGAAGAAAACTTGTCAGATGTAAATGGGTCTACCGAACTAAGTATGCATCAGATGGAAGTATTGAAAGACACAAGGCTCAGTTAGTTTCCAAAGGATTTTCCCAAGTTGAAGGGATTGACTATAATGAAACCTTTGCCCCTGTAGCCAAAATGAATTCCATACGCCTTGTTCTTGCCCTTGTTTCCTCACATAAATGGGAGGACCATCAGATGAATGTTAAATCCACCTTCTTGCATGGAAATTTGAAAGAAGAAATCTACATGGAACAACCTCTTGGCTATGTCCAGAATGACTCTAGCCTTATTTGTCACCTTAAGAAATCTCTTTATGGTCTTAAGAAAGATCCTTGAGCTTGGTATGCCAAAATGGACAACTTTCTTATTGACATTGGATTCTCTAGATGCCATTCTGATCCTAATGTCTATACCAAGAAAGTAGGAAGCCATCTCATAATCCTTGTCCT
>JZKD02S1624323.1:29321-44375 GCA_000966675.3 Picea glauca | reverse complement strand
TATATTGTATGGTGAATGGTGAAATTAATACAATGAAGAGTTGAAAGGTATGGCACCAAGGGAGGCTGGTTTTCTCTCAGCTAAGGGTTTCCAGTGTAAATCTCTTTGTACTATGTGTATGAGCAATTGATTAATTTATGTTTTGGTTGAGAATATGTATGCATTTCTTTACTTCACAGGTTTAAAACTTACATATTTGTTATGAATGTTGATGGATTATGTTATTGAATGTGCTAACATTATATATTATCATCATATGCTTGTGTTTCTTGGTTGTTGAGGACTAGTTGCAGGTGTATCACTTTGGGTCAAGTGTTCAATGGTGGACTTCATCGAATGTCTAGATGAGGTAGGCCTTCTATCTTATATTGCTATCATATTTTTTTATATAGCATACTTGAGATTAGAGTTGATTTCTGCAGTCATTTATGTCTGTTGTGGTTTACCCCTAGCCATAAAGAGATTTTCCTTGTAACACTATCTTCTCCCAAATAGTAATCAAAACATTTCAAGAATACATTTATAAAACTATGGAAATATACTTTGATGATTGGATAGTATACAATCTACTGAAGAATCACATCCATTGGCTACAAATGATGCTCAAAATATGTCATCAAATACATATTTCGTTAAACATAAAGAAACATATGTTTTCAAATCCCATTGGTGTATTATTGGGTCTGTTTTTTGCAAGGATGGGATTAAAGTTAGCATGGAAAAAATTAAAGTAATTCTTGATTTGAATTCACATGTTAATACAAGCAAATCAAAATATTTATGGGACATAATGGTTGCTACCAAAATTTTATAAGAAATAATTTAGACATCACACTCTCCATCAACGAATTACTAAAGAATGACGTAGAGTTTATATGGAGTGATGAATTTGATGAATCATTTGATATTTTTAAAAGAAATCTAGTCGAAGCCCCTATAATACTGATATTTCCCAACTAGGCAAAAACGTTTCATGTAAATGTTGATGCATCCAATGTTGTATTCAAAGCAGTTCTTACGCAATCAGGGGATTAGATGGATGACCATCTGAATCCATATGCCAATCAAAAGTTAAACAAGGCATAAATAAATTACTTGACCATTTAACAAGAGGGTATTGGGATGATATTTTCTCTAAAAAAATTCATAACTTATTTATTATCTAACCCATTTATATTTTACATCGATCATCAATATTTGAAGAGTGCATCAAGGAAGGGTTTGTAAATGGCTCTTAGCATTCCAAGAATTTGAGTTTGAGGTGGTTGTTCAACTTGGGAAGAATAATGAAGGATCCAATCATTTGTCAAAATTAGAGACAAAAGAGGAAGCGCTAGGAATCAACAATGATCTTCTAAATGTTCACCTATTCTAGGTTGAGGAAACTCCCAAAGGAATAGATGAGATAGTCCAACTTCTAAAAGAAGGGAAGGCACCACAAGATATCTAAAAAATGAAATGTAGGTTCTTTCAAGGAAAGTTGTTCATTTCATTCTTATGAACATACATATATACAAGCTTGGACCAGATGATGTATTAAGGATATGTGCATTGGAACATGGAAGAGACATTATAATTGAAGAAGCACATGTTGGTCCGATAGGAGGACATGTTCACATAGACACAATAGCTAGAAAGATAATACAAGTAGGGATTTGGTGGCTAAAAAATCATAAATATTGTAGAGCCAAGGTCAGAAAATGTGACAAGTGCCAAAGGATGCGTCGACCTCTATGGAAAGATGAGATGCCACTAAACTTGTTCAACCCAAGCCTACCATTTGAAATTTGGGTCGTTTCCAAAAAGGGGAAACTGGACAGAAGCCATATACATTATAATTGTGATGGATAACCTCACTAAGTGGATGGAAGAAGAACTAGTCTAGAAATGCACAAAAGAAGTTGAAGCTAAATTCATAAATGCAAATATTATCACTATATTTGGATGCCCATTAACATTGATAAGAAACCAAGATGCACACTTCATATGTTATGACGTAAGGGGAGTATATATAGGGATAAATGTATATGATATGAACCCAAGGGGGGGAATATATGGGCCTAAATGTACATGTAATGTGTAAATATATATGCATAGGGTTTGCCTAATAGTAAAGGGGCCTCATGTGCAAGTGTGAATAGGTATATATAGAGATCACGTATTCATTATTAGAAATAGGTGAATTGGACGTATAAAGGTATTTGGTTATTTGGAGGGAGTTCCCCTATTATTTAAAGGAGTTATTGTGTAACTTATCTATCTTGGAGTTGTGATCCACGCTCAAATTATGTACATGGTGTGTAATTTTTTTCTATTATGATAATTTAAGCATTTGGATCATTACATTTGGAATCAGAGCATTGATCCTAGGGTTTTTCTTCCTCAAACAAGTCATCTTGGAATTTTTTATATAAATTTGTTTCGGGGCCACTTCATAAGGTGAAACTTATAAGATATTTAGAAGACATAAAATTGGACATGTGGTACAAATTCTATCTTCTGGGTCATTGTACTTTCGGAGCTACACCCTGTGGAAGATAGGGTTTGTGGCTAGTCCTATAACTAGTCTCAAACATGTGTTTCGGGTAAAACAGTAATATATTTTTCATGGAAGATACAAATTATGTGAGACTAGTGGAATTATAAAGAGTACAATCCTTATTATTTTGGGTGCAAATTTCAGAATCTAGTATTGAATATTGTACACGTGGCATTCTACACAAGTTTTCTCTCCTGGAAAAGGCCAAAAATCAGCAAGGTTTGGGAAATTTACCCTAACTTTCACTTGGCACATCCAATTTTGGTAGACTTGTGGCATTGTAGAGAAGACATTTAAAAGTAATATAGGTTGCAATTTCATACTCACAGGGGCCTAAATTTCAGAAATACATTAGAAGGAAGGTCGACTAGAAGGACTGACTCCAAATTAGGGTTTTTAAAGGTATGTCCACTTAAAACTATAATAAATTCTGATGGGGATGTCTGATTGAGATGATTCAAAAACCATTGGAAACATAAAACATATATTATTATATTTGAATAAGGATTATAAATGTTTTATATCATTATTCCTAATATATTGAGGTTGTAAGTTGAGGGTTGGTTTAGACCTCGCATAAGAATCAATGGAAATATCTAGATTTATAGGAGATGAATATAAAGATGAAATCAATCCCTTGGAATGGTTAAGAATGGTAAAATAACATTTTGAGGCTCCTTTATGGGAAAGCATTAATTTTTATGGTAAATTCTTCAAGTGGTGGGATAGCCTTGATGAAGGTACTAGATTCTCCCACACATGGAAATTTTTTGAAAAATTCTTCTCAAATAAATGGATAAATGATACAAACAATGAGGAGATGTATAAAATTAAATAGGAGTTAAAAGAAGAAAAATAAGATATCAAGAAGAAGGATGATGAGCTATATAAGACATGATCCCTTAATGAATCACTCATTAAGGAGGTTAATAGCTTAAAGCAAGAAAAGGGTATCAAAGAAAAGTGGGAAAAGGAAGATTCAAGGGAAGATTTGAAAAACAAAGATGAAGAGATATGTAGATTACAAAATCATAATAAAAAAATACTAGATGAGTTTGAGAGGTTGAAAGAAGAAAATAAGAATTTTCAAAATCAAGAAGAAAGAAGGATCGAATGAAGAATATACCAAAAGAATTGAAAAGGAAATTTGCAAGAAGGTTGAGGAATCCCTAAATACTGATGAGGTAAAATCATAAATGCAATCTAGAATTGAAAAAGGATGTCAAAATTTGATAGATTCGATCACATTGCATCTTCAAAAGAAGAAAGAAGACAATATTCAAGAAGGTCAACAGAAGATACTTGAATAAGTTGAACTCCATCTAAAGGATGTACATGCAAAATATGATGGTATTATCTCCAAGGATAGAAAAATCAAAGAGCAAGCAAGGAAGATAGAGGATTTTGTTGTCTCTAAAAATAATATAGATGAAATGCACATGCAAAGTGAAGAAAAATCGTCAAAAGTGGAACCATATCGATAGCCTCATTACAAGGAAACATTTCAAGGAAGAAAATAAGGTTGATATCAACATCATCAAGGAAGAAGATGGAATAATCATAAATATTCATGGAATATGGCATCACAAAAATATTATTCAACAAGATATTATCATAGACCAATATCTACTACAAATTAGAGAAGCTTCAACAACGATACATGGAATCAAGAGAAGGAAAATTATGCAACAACCAGACACCAAGGATTACAACTAAAAAGAATTGATTTTGGATGGATGGATCATCATCAATGGAAGGAAGAAAGAAGGAACATAAGTAAATCATATTACTTGGTTTCATCACATGTGAAGCCTTTAATTGCAAATCTTTGAGGACAAAGCTTTTTGAACGAGGGTATTATGTTATGACCAAAGGGGGGAATATATAGGGATAAATGTATATGATATGACCCCAAGGGGGGGAATATATGGGCCTAAATGCACATGTAATTCGTAAATATATATGTAATAGTGTTGACCTAATAGTAAAGGGGCCTCATGTGCAAGTGTGAATATATATATAGAGATCATGTATTCATTATTGGAGACAAGTGAATTGGATGTATAAATGTATTTGGTTATTTGGAGGGGGTTCACCTATTATTTAAATGAGATATTGTGTATATTATCTATCTTGGAGTTGTGATCCATGCTCACATTATGTACATGGTGTGTAATTTTTTTCTATTATGATAATTTAAGCATTTGGATCATTACATCATAAGAGGTCCCATAAAAATGTTGATTGAAGAATTCCTTATTGGACACAAGAAAACATTTCCTTATCACCCCCAAGCAAATGGAATAGTTGAGGGTTTTAACAAGGCCTTCCATAAGGTGACTCACAAAATTTTATGGTGTCAACATGGATGACTGGAATGATAAGGTGACAGTTGTTTTATGGGAATATCATACTACATACAAGATATTGACTGGATAGACCCCCTTCAAACTCGTATTTGGGCAAGATATTGTATTCCCATTACACTTTAGAATGAGCACTGAAAGGGCAACTTATTATTATAATATGATATAAAAAAAGATATAGACAAATTAATGCACTAGTTAAATAAGCTAGAGGAGTAACACATGACCACATTTCATCACGAAGAAGTCCAAAATCAATGGAAAATCCGTGGCATGATCACAATCTAAAGAATAAAGAGATAAGTATAGAGAATTAGTACTTATTTACAACAATAAAATTAAAGGAAAGCCAAGAAAATTAGAGACTACATGGTTTGGTCTATACACAATAGAAGACATAAGGCTGACTGGAGTGGTACAATTGAGAACCCTTCTATTAGAAAAGCAAAATCGTGGAGAAATAAAATAAAACATAGAAGATACACAATGCAATAGAGACACAGATATGTGTGGTTCACCTAATGTGGGCTACATCCACCAAATAAATTTCCAGGTCCTTCCTTTATTGTTATCCATCAAATGAAGGGATACAACCTACAACACATCCATTGTAACTTCCTCTTCTTTCTCTCACAATATCCTCTCTTAGAATACAATATCCATGCTACTACAAACAACCGTAATACATTTCCTCGTAAAAGAGGGTTTCCTTCTAGGGGAAAAAAAACTAACATAACTTCTACCATCATATCTGCGACCTTATAATGAATGGTCTAGATTGACTACAAAATTACAATATTTGAATTGCATAAAAAAAATCGCCCCCCTCAAGGTCGGGGGGGGGAGAATTATGTATCCTATAGTTTCTTTGACATGCATATAAATTAGGAATATAATCAGGCTCCACAAACCAACACCTTCATGGAAATACACTCGATAGAGTGGTCAATGGTTCTAGGCTAAATAAGTACCACCCTTGGAAAAATGGGGGTGATACCATTAGTGAAAACCCCTATGGGCATTAATGGGCTTGGATCTCACTAAAAAGTAGCTTGCTAGTAGCTAGCTCCTTGAATACACACACACAAACATGTATGTATGTATGTATGTGTGTGTGTGTGTAAGATAAAATTATAATGGTGAAAACCCATAGGGGGATTCATTAGAAAATAGTTTAATTGAAAACTAGCTATTCTGGCAGGCAGAATCATGAAAATAAAATAAAAAATGAAAAAAATCTTTCAATAAAACAATCAATTAGAGAGAAACTAGGTAAAAAGTTGTCTTAATATGGGGATTTATACAAAAATACTTAGCTGGCCAGGACCAATAATAAGTATAACCTTCTCATAGATCATGACAATTGATTGGGATCGAACAAGTAAAGAGGATGGAAACTCTAAAGAGGGAAGTCAACAAGAGCCCTACCGACAGAAAATATACAAGGAAAAGATATAAGAAATAAAAGATAGAAATCATCTAGATCAATTGTTGACACCAATCGAGCAGTGGCATCAGAGGGATGAATGGAGAAGGCATACATCAACAATTTTCAATAAACAAATAGAATAAGGATTGATGGAACAATGAAGTGGTTGAAACATGAAGATAGTCGACTGGGAGTGGAGAAATAATAAAGAGTAGTTCAATGGTGGGAAAACCTGACTATGGCCACAAGAAACACACTCAATATGTTGCATTAATAACGAAACTCGATGAAATGATATCTACAAACACAACCAGACTAATAGGATACCCAAATTGCAAATGTAGCTTGTGATGGCATACATCTCACACAACAAAGTCCCCCCTCAAAATTTCTTAAGTTTGAGAAGATGCAAGTGCCTAAAATAGCTAGCAAAGAACCTATAAATCCCACTACATCTTCAACTGAACAACCAATCCAACTTTAGAATGAAAAATTGATATGCCACTGAAAATGAGAGAGAAAGTCATGCTAAAGTCCAGAATGGTCGAACCAAGGACCAAAAATAGGTTCTACAAGAAACCCACATCAACTATACAAGCAAGGATGAATAATATTTGAAAGACAAAGATTGAATAAATCAACTAAGTAAATCATTGGATCTCACAAAATGAGGCTTAACTGGGGGTAAATGGAGAAAGAAAACCGTCATGCTCGAAAAAACACAAATTAGATCTTATATGAGTTCACCACAAGTTGCAGGGTTTGATGGTTGGAAAGAATAAGTGGCCAAATTCATAGTGAGGTGATACCACAATGTTCAGATCTTTCTAGATTGACCAATAGAAATTATGATTGGTTTAATCTACAAAATCACAGGGTTATTAGTCAAAGGTGAGATGGTGCCAAATACAATAGATCCATCAACATGGATTCAAAATTTACTGGAGCAATTACTGTGAAGAATTCAAAGGGCTTGGTCATGATTCAAGTAATCGAGCAACACATCAAATGGGAATGTGTTCTAGTCTCCTTATGCTTGACTTATTTAGGGCATGCATTGGATGTCAAGATTAATATTATTTAATTTACTGAACAAGTTATTGAAAAGGGTAGTGTTTTTAATTTTGCTAAATACATTGTTGATACTCTCAAAACAAATTGTGAAGAATTATAGGGGTCAGGTAAAGGTATCAGGTATCCTTCCTTGTTAATTTGGGTTGTTGTAAGTCATATATTCACAATCAGAGAAAGCTACTTCACCTTGTTGAAAACACCATCTATGTAGAATTTTCAATTCTTTGCATCATGTTGGAAAGGTAGAACTAAGGGGTTAACTCCCCAATACATGTTTGAAGAACGACTCAATTAAAACTTAATAACTATTTCCATCATTGGAGGGCCCCAAAAAATGTGAGAAGAACCTTTCCATCATCAATATATATTCAACATTGCCTTGACTTCACCAAGGTTTGGTATGCACAAGAAGCAGTAGGCACAACTACATTTGTACCCAAAATCTGACGGCTAATTGTCTGAAATTCAACAATTATGCATCTCTAAACCGATGAAATTATTTTTTTTAAGCGTCGGTGGTACATCGTTGGACATGCGACAGAAAAAATCATTCATTGGTTCATCCACACATCCCCATCGAAGATCCTACTGCATTTTCTTGAAAATTTAATACTAGTATCCATAAAATATTTGACACATAAATTGTCGATTAATCGCCTCTTGAAGACGTCAGATAAATGTCGGTTAATTGTGTTGGTTGTGGATCTTGATTATATTCCTCATTCAAACATTTTTTCAGTCGTTCTTGGACCCCATTCCCTAACGAGGGGGGTGTGCGGGGGATTTCCCTCCCACAAGGGTAGAATTTATTTTTAGGGTTTTTTCCCTAGAAGGAAACCCTCTCTTATGAGGGAATTGTATTGTGGTTGTGTATTATCGCGAATGTTGTATTCTGAGAGAGGATACTGTGAGAGAAATATGAGGAAGTTACAACAGTTGATTTGTAGTTTATATCCCTTCATTTTGTTGTATAATAAAAAGGAAGGACTTGCAAATATCTCTGGTGGACGTAGCCCAAACTGGGTAAACCACGTATATTTGTGCCTCTATTGTATTGTGTATCTTCTATGTTTTATTTCTGCATTTGTTTTATTTTATTGCTCCACAATCCTGTAATTCTAACAACTGGTATCATAGGGAAAGGTTACTCGCAGGAAAAGAGGGTTCCTAGTTCGAGTAGGAGCAATGGCGGAAGATGGAAAGTTTAGGGTTGAGAAATTTAGTGTCCAAAACTACCAGTTATGGAAGATGTCGATGAAAGATTGTTTATATCATAAGTATCTATTCCTACCATTGGGTGGAATAGAAAAGAAGCTGACAGCCATGAAGGACAAAAAATGAGAGGTTCTTGACAGAAAGGGACTAGGAACAATATGGCTGAGCGTGGCAGCATCAATGGCTTTCAATATTTCAAAAGAAAAGACAATGAAGGATTTGATGGACGCATTGGATAAACTGTATGAAAAACCCTCGACATCCAATAAGGTAATTCTAATGAAGATATTATTTAATATGAATATGTTAGAATGTGGGGTTGTTGTACGTCATTTAATTGAATTTAATACGGTTACTAATCAACTAAGTTCTATAAAAGTGGACTTTGATGATGAGGTCATGGCTCCTATAATCTTGTTCTCATTGCCAAAAAGATGGAATGGATTGGTCATGGATGTAAATAACTCTGTCTTTGGTTCAAATAATCTAAATTTTGATGATGTTGTTGGAGTTATCCTTAATGAGGAAATGTGACGGAAAATCATAGGTGAGACATTAGGTAATGCGTTAAACATGGAGAACAGGGGAATAAAAAAGGATAGAGGAAAGGGCTCAGGGAACCGTGGGAATTCTAGGACGGGCAGATCCAAATCCAGATTGGGAAAGATAGAGTGATGGAATTGTGGGAAGAAATGACATCTGAAGAAAGAGTGTGAATCTCCAAAGAAACAAAGAGATGGACAACAAGAGAAAAATCAAGAAGCAAATGTAACAGGCGATGTGTTACAAGATGCTTTGATTCATTTTGTAGATAATATTTCTAAGTCTTTGGTAGTAAATTCAGGGGCTTCATTTTATGCCACACCCCATAGGAAACATTTTATAGATTACATTCAAGGTGATTTTGGACAAGTTCATTTGGGTGATGATGCACCATGCAAAATTGTTAGAATGGAAAAGGTACAAATAAAGAAAAAGAATGGAAACCAATGGTTGTTGAAAGAGGTAAGACATGTTCCAGATCTAAGGAAAAGTATAATTTCAACTAGGCAGTTGGAAAGTGAAGGTTGTATATCTATATTTACAAATAAGGCATGGAAGGTCACCAAAGGGTCACTAGTGATAACAAAAGGAGAGAAGGTAGGTACATTGTATTTATGTACTAGTAATACTAATTCTTCTATCTCTTTAGCTTCTACAGGAGTGGATACAACATTGTGGCATCATAGGCTTGGACACATGAGTGAGAAGGGGATGCAGATACTTCAGAAAGGAAATTTGTTTCCAGATCTTAAACAAATTGATTTGGATTTATGTGAGCATTGTGATTATGGAAAACATAAGAGTCGGATTTCTTAGAGTCAGAAAAGAAAATAAGAGTGAAAGGTTAGAGCTTGTGCATACATGTGTATGGGGACCAAATCAGGTATCATCTCTTGGTGGATCTCATTATTATGTTACTTTTATTGATGATGCAATTATAAAAACTTGGGTTTATTGCATTCGAAAAAAATGTGGTTTTTTTGATACTTTTAAGAAATGGAAAGATTTGGTTGAGAATGAGACAGGAAAAAGGTTGAAGTGTCTCAGATCAGATAACGGAGGTGAATATTGCAGCAAGGAGTTTGATGATTACTTTTCATACCATGTGATTCATAGAGAGAAAACATTTCCAAGAACACCACAAGAAAATGGTGTGTCAAAAAGGATGAACATGACAATCATGGAGTCTGTAAGGAGTATGAAATTGCATGTTCAATTGCCATTAACGTTCTGGGTAGATGTTGTAGATATTTTTGTTTACTTAATAAACAGAGGACCTTCAAAATATTTGGATGGTGGAATTCCAGAGGAGGAATGGACAGGTAAAAAGGTAAACTATTATTTTTTGACGGCTTTCGGTTGTGAAGCATTTGTCCATATTCATAAAGAAAATAGAACAAATCTTGAGGAAAAATCCAAGAAGTGTACCTTTCTTGCATACATTGTTAATGATTTTGGTGATCTCTTATGGGATTATGAAAATCACAAAATCATTAGGAGTATAGATGTCATATTCAATGAGAAGGTCGCGTACAAAGATCAATTGCAGGGAAAGAAACATGAAAAAGAAAAACCAAAATACACAGTGCTTGATGAGATCACTGAAAAATAAATTCCAAAGGCACCAGAAAATCAAAATGAACAACAATAGGAGCAACAGGTACCTGAAAATCCTACAAGTGTTGTTAGAATATCTACCAGATTAAGTAGACCCCCTGAACGATACTCTCATTCATTTTATTATTTATTGTTGATTGATTCTAGTGAACCATAATGTTAGGAAGAGGAAATACAGGTAGACACTAATAAGAAGTTGGAGCAAGGAATGAAAGAGAAAATGAACTCCTTGGTAAATAACTGGACTTGGGACTTAGTTCCGTTGCATGCAAGAAAAAGAACATTGCAGAATAAATAGGTTTACAAGTTGAAGGAAGAATATGGAGGAAACAAATGGTGCAAGGCTAGATTTGTTGTAAAGGGGTTTGCACAAAAGAAAGGTTTATATTTTGATGAAATATTTTCTCCTATTGTTAAGAATACTTCAATTAGGACTATTTTAAGTCTTGTGGAAGTAGAAGATTTTCATCTTGAACATTTAGATGTAAAAACAAATTTTCTCCATGGGGATTTGGAGGAAGAGATTTATATGCAACAACAACATGGGTATGAGGTCAAAGGGAAAGAAAATTTGGTATGCAGGTTGAAGAAGAGCTTGTATGGCCTAAAGCAAGCTCCAAGGCAGTGGTATTTGAAGTTTGACATGTTTATGACAAAACAAGGTTATAGTAGATGTCATTCTTATCACTGTGTTTATTTTTTAAGGCTAGAAAATGGAAGCTATATTATCTTGCTATTGTATGTAGATGACATTCTTGTTGTAGGGTCTAATATGCAGGATATAAATTTTCTCAAGAAGAAATTAGCTAATTCATTTGCGATGAAGGATTTGGGTGTTGCAAAGAAAATCCTTGGTATAAGAATAAAAAGAGATAGTAAAAATCACAAATTGGCATTGTCTCAGGGTGAGTACATAGAGAAGGTGTTGGAGAGGTTTAGAATGAAGAATGAAAAACTAGTTAGTACACCTTTGGCCAGCCATTTCAAATTAACGAAGGAAATGTGTCCCAAGACATAGGAGGAGATAGAATACATGTCCAGGGTCCCTTATTCATCAGTAGTTGGAAGCTTGATGTATGCGATGGTTTGCACAAGACCAAATATTGCACATCTAGTGGGAGTTGTGAGAAGGTATATGAACAATCTAGGTAAAGAACATTAGGAGGTAGTAAAGTGGATTCTCGGGTATTTGAGAGGTACTTATACTCATGCATTATGTTTTGGAGGTTCATACATTGTTCTATAGGGATATGTTGATTCATATATGGAAGGTGATAAATATAGTAGGAGGAGAACCACGGGGTATGTTTTTACTATAGGTGGAACAACGGTAAGTTGGATTTCAAAACTACAAAAGGTTGTTTCACTTTCAACAACAGAAGTAGAGTATGTTGCTATTGTGTAGAATAATAAAGAAATATTTGGTTACAGAGGTTTATGGAGGAATTGGGAAAGAAGAAGGAGAATAACATGTTTTACTATGATAGTGAGAGTGTCATTTATATTACAAAGAACTCAACCTTCCATTCAAATAATAAGCATATACAACTTATGTACCATTTCATACGATCCGTCTTGGAAGATGGAAATTTGAATTTGGAAAAGATACATACTAGCCACAATCATGCAGACATGTTAACAAAGGGAGTAACCAGGGATAAACTGAGTTCCTACTCAGTTTCAGTTGGTATTCAAGAAGGAATGTGAAGATCAGAAATTTTTCAGTTCCAAGGTGGAGTATAGTCCACCAAGTACAGCAGCAGTGGAGTTTTTGTGATTAGTCTCCAAGTGGGAGATTGTTGGATGTGGAGCTTGATTATCTTCTTGATTCAGAGGTTTGTTTCAGCTATGCTTGGACCCCATTCCCTAACGTGGGGGTGTGGGGGGGATTTCCCCCTCACAACTCTTACCAGGGGGGTCTAGGGGGGGGCAGTGACAATTTTTGTAGCCCCCCTTTGGTGGGAAATTAAGCGACAGTGCCCCTAAAGCGAAATATTGGGAAAACTTGCCTTGTAAAATATTGTAATTTCATATTTAATCTGGACCATTCATTATAAGGTCACAGATATGATGGTAGAAGTTATTTTTAGAGTTTTTTTCCCTAGAAGGAAATCCTCTATTATGAGGGAATTGTATTGTGGTTTTGTATTATCACGAATGTTGTATTCTAAGAGAGGAGACTGTGAGAGAAAGAAGAGGAAGTTACAGCGGTTGAGCTATAGGTTGTATCCCTTCATTTTTTTGGATAATAAAAAGGAAGGACCTAGAAATTTATCTGGTGGACGTATCCCACACTAGGTGAACCATGTATATCTGTGTCTCTATTGTATCGTGTATCTTTGTGTTTTATTTCTGCAATTATTTTATTTTATTGCTCCGCGATCCTGTTTTTCTAACAAAATACCTATTGAAGATATCGAATCTTATGGCAGAGTCGTCGATGATTCGACCCCAACAACCATAAGATCCATGGAAGTGCAGTTGGTTATCCGACACCTACAATCATTGAATCTATGGCCCAGTGGTGTGAGTTTTCCCTTCTAGCTGGCGCTAATCCAACGGTTATAGGCATCAGACCTATAACACCATCGATTGCATGCTCATTGGAGTCAGATAACCAACATGTCTATTTTTTTTTTATTAAAATACCTACAATAGGAATATACCTGTTGGAACTCTATAATTTGCATGCCAATTCATGGCGCTCATTTCACAGTGCTTGTGAATTTGAATCATTTCGTAGAACCTGAAGTTTTGATCATTTTGTAGCACTTTTTAGCCGATTGTCAACGCCAGTTTTGTCAATGACAAAAATATGGAACTCTAGTTAAAATTTTTATAAATTTGGGAAAATAAAAAAATGGTTTTAGGTTTGTTTTGTGGACTCGGGTCTCTGTATAGGGTTTCAATAAAAAAAATTATAAAAATTTTATTGGGCCCAAGACCCAATCTTCAAGTCATTTCAATCCATATATATCCATGATTCAAGCACTAGACAACAACCCAACATGCCAAAGAATTCAACACATCACAAGTTAGCGCCCAAAGACTAAGCGCCAAGATAAAGGGAAGATTCCACATGGGGCCAAAATGTTTTTACTGCGCGTCAATGGGTTTTGTAACCACTGGCATATATGAAGAGACAAACTTTTGTTTGTCTTGACTGTAGAGGTCTAGGTATGCTATAACTTCAATTTAAACACTCCAGTGTTCATAAACCAAATAACAAGTGTCAATATCAGAGTGCTAAGAAGACTAACCCGAATCTGTTGAAGGTGACTTAGCAATCATCGACAATGTTACAAATTGACAACAAATGTCTAGGTTCCAAGGTGAGGCATAATTTAATGATTGGAAGACTAGTTTGTAGGTGCCTAATCATCACTTATTGTCAACAGAACAACCAGATGGTAAAACAAATTTCAAGTGCCCAAATCTGAGCGCCCACAGTTAGATGCAAACTCATTGAAATCTAACTTGATTTCCTAGGCCTTACTAACGTTATCATCTTCAATGCCTTCTTCAAATAATGTGTCGGCCATCTAAATTGTCCATATTAAAAATGAGATAGAATCCCTGCTTGCTCTGCCCAAATTGATCTATAAAAATATAATGTTGTAGATCTATGCACCTTAGTATGGATATTGCAGGCATGGTGTTCATTTTGGAAAAAGTGGCATTCCTTATGAATAAATATTTTGGATGTTATTAATGCAGTTATCAGATTCTTCATATGCTCAGTTATAATAACTATAGTTGTTGTAATAAAATAGGCACAGAAATAAGATAAATTAAAATGGTCTCCAACACATTTTCTACATTTTTGCCTCCAAAGCTTTCCAGCTATGCCTTTTGAAGTCGAAAGAGGCTCTCGATTCTATTGAAATGCAACTAATCTTTGTATTTGGAAATTCTAGATCCATTAATTTTGGATCTTATTTCTATCTTGTAATATCTATAAATTTGATGAAGGAAATAGATGACAAGGTTTGGATTGGTGGGAAATCCTTGGTTACATAGTATCAGTTTGTTTTGATATTAATAAAAAATATTCAAGTAGAAGATTGGTGTTGGGGCTCAGAAATGTCGTATTTTCATCCACCTTTCCCTTCACTATTCCTTACATTTCATCACCCTATTAAACCTTCGTCATATCATTTCATAAATACATTTGGGTTTCACATTATTATTTTCCACTTTATTCATTTTAGTATTAAAAGTGAATTTATGATTAAATATTAGAAAATATACATGTTTTCATATATATCTCA
>JZKD02S1624312.1:67315-101114 GCA_000966675.3 Picea glauca | reverse complement strand
ATGAATTTGTGTACCCACTGTTCTTGAGGAATGTTGCTCCAGGATTCCTTGCAACTTCACACATGGTCCTTCGGACAACTTCAACCCGTGTACCTAACTTCACTTCCTTCTACTTTCTTTGAAAATCACACTGTCATCAAAGTGCGACATTGTACCTAGTCTGTAATATTGTTTTTGTGTGTCCCCCACCATCTCACTGGAGTTTATTTTATGGCCTCATCCATTGCCAACAATCTTTGTGGTGTTGGTACAATTTCTTCAAAGTCCAACAAGAATGCTTCTAAATGATTCAGACCATCAAAGGTGGGCAAGTTACTTATTGTTGTGCCGATCCAACGAACTTCTCGGGTTAATCAAACACATCTCCTTGTAGATACTTCGTACATTTTTTTCTCCCATTTCTCCAGTGCTTATTTTGAATCTGATGAGCATGCGCTGTCACTTCTCCAGCTCAAATTCCCATATGCTATAGGATTAATGTAATCCTACTGTCTGCTGTCAATTTGTATATGTTTTCTAGTTCATATGCACATTCTTATTCTTTGATGGGTTCTGTGTATCTTTGAACTTCATCAACATCCAAAGGTGTTATAACCCTAAATTGCACCACACATGCTTACCTGGCATCAGGCCATCTCATATCCTCTCTTTTCCAAAAACACTGCTGAATAACTCTTTGAAAATCCTCTTGTGTAAAGGCCCACGCGCCCTAACCCATTACTACACTCGTGTACACGCTGGCTGACTCAAAACAACATGTGTGTACCTACTAAATCACGAAAAAAGGAAAGTTGCCGACGGAAAAAGAAGCTATGGGTGAGTTAACTCAAACTCCCAGCCTTGCATGGCCGAGGGTTCGTCCAAATACCTAGCTTCTTCTAGCCTATAAAAGAAGGGGTAGGGGTACCATTTGGAGGAGGAAAAAATATAGCGAAGAAACTCTGCCCATTTACGTATTCTATTGTCCCAAACCTTTAGCCTTTCCTCATGCCAAAGAAGATTTAATGCAAAGTAGTTGAAGGACAAAAGAAGAGGAGCCCAGGATCAGGTTCAAGGAGCAGTGGTCGGTCTCAGCTTTTGTAAGTTGATTCACTTTACGTAATAAAAAGAATGTTTTTCCTGTCCCAATTCATGAATTGTCTATGGTTTGATTAATTTATGCTTGATTTCTAATCCTTGAGTATAGAAGTAACATGCATGCATAGTTGTTGTTTGTCTTGAGTGCAGGTCATCTTTGGAAGGAGCAGCGCAAACAAGTAGTCAAGCACGACGGAGGATCTACATCGAACGCCGGTAATAAGGTAGGTGGTCCTTTTCCATGCATTTACTGTGAAAAAGGGGTTTAAATCTTGGGATGTAGGTAAAAAAGTAGTTTCTATTCGGTCAAATCTGCATGCAAANCTTCCTTCTGTTATAACCCTAAATTGCACCACACATGCTTACCTGGCATCAAGCCATCTCATATCCTCTCTTTGCCAAAAATACTACTGAACAACTCTTTGAAAATCCTCTTGTGTAAAGACCCACATGCCCTAACCCATTATTGCATGCGTGTACACGCTGGCTGACTCAAAACAACACGCGTGTACCTACTAAAGCACGAAAAAAGGAAAGTTATCGACGGAACAAAAAGCTATGGGTGAGTTAACTGAAACTCCCGGCCATGCATGGCCGAGGGTTTGTCCAAATACCTAGCTCCTTATAGCCTATAAAAGAAGGGGTAGGGGTACTATTTGGAAGAGGAAAAAATATAGCGAAGAAACTCTGCCCATTTACATATTCTATTGTCCCAACCCTTTAGCCTTTCCTCGTGCCAAAGGAGATTTAACGCAAAGAAATTGAAGGACAAAAGAAGAGGAGCCCAGGATCAGGTTCAAGGAGTGGTGGCCAGTCTCAGCTTTTGTAAGTTGATTCACTTTACGTAATAAAAATAATGTTTTTCCCGTCCCAATTCATGAATTGTCTATGGTTTGATTAATTTATGCTTGATTTCTAATCCTTGAGTATAGAAGTAGCATGCATGCATAGTTGTTGTTTGTCTTGAGTGCAGGTCATCTTTGGAAGGAGCAGCGCAAACAAGTAGTCAAGCACAATGGAGGATCTACATCGAACGCCAGTAATAAGGTAGGTGGTCCTTTTCCATGCATTTACTATGAAAAAGGGGTTTAAATCTTGGGATGTAGGTAAAAAAGTAGTTTCTATTCGGTCAAATCTGCATGCAAAGTAGTCCCTAATTTGCTAGTCCGTCGGGTGTTTTTCCCAACAATAGAATTGGTGACCGCACTGGGGAAAGAATACTCTTTAGGGTTCCTGAATTTATTTAAGTTTTTGGGTAGTTTAAAGACTAGGTTTTCTATTTTTTCTTTGACTATCTTTTCTTTTTTCTGTAAAGTCTGAGCTAGCAAGGAGTCTGGTTTTCCATACCAGCTTTCCCTGAATTTTGCTTGATTATATTTTCAGGGACACACAGAGGTACACGCGGCCTGCAGAAGGTCTGCACGCATGTACCTGCGCCCTATCCTCTTACAGCATGCGTGTGAATGCTAGTTGTAGACATGGATGATTTTAGGGGCTAAATTTCACTCATGGGCTAATTTTCCACGATTTTTCCAAAAACGAGATTCGCTATTTTAAAAATGATTCGCCCAAATTATATAGAATAAAATTATTTTACCTTAAAAATTGCCAAAATTTTATAAAAACTATATTAAATCCTTAGAAATTTGAATATTTTTACAAAAATATCGCCAAACATTTATAGTTGGCATATGAAGGATAAGTAAGATTCGTCAAGGTTTCTACATTTTAAAATAAATTTCCATCCTTAAAATCATCCCTAGTTGTAGAGATAGCAGTAGCGTGTAGGAGTTTAGAGAACCTTAGAGGGAGTCCCCCTCTTCCCTGTCAGAATCACACATTCTCAAGGGGTTTTCTAGAATTTTGTCTGAGTCTTGTTTGCTTCCAGTCCTATCTCAGATTGTTTTTTCTTTGCCTTATTATTTTTCCTTGCATTTTTTGTTTTTCTGTTAGAAAGAGTCTCCAAGCCTTCAAGGGATCCTGGTTATCAATACCAGAGGCCTCTTCCTAGTCTGGTCTGTCTATTTTCATATTTTTCCTTAGAGTTTAGATATACACGCGGCATGTACAAGGTCAGCCCGCGTGTACACACCCTCTGTATATGTTCAGTACGCGTTGGCACACGTGTTGTTTTAGTGACAGTCGCGTGCGTGTACATGCTACTTTTTGTTCAGGGTGGGGAAGTCATCCCCTCCTTTGATAAGAAGTATTCCTCTCAGGTGTTTGAATCTAAGTCTGAACAGGCAGTAGGTTAGGATTCATCTTACCCTTAGCCTGCTTTTTCACAATTAATAGTTGACAGAAAAATATAAAAAAAAAAATTATGGTTTTTAGACAAGCGTGAGAGTCATTGTTTTTTCAATTGCCTTTGTGTGATTCTTTAATCTGATTCTTTATGATCTGCGCTTTAAGCCAGAATTGTTTTTCTTGGGTTTTTGCTTGTCGGTATTTTCCCTTTTTTGCTTTACTAGCACTTAAATAAATAAATAAATCTCTTTTCATTTTCTTATTTGGTTGAAGAGTGTGTTTCTGCATCATTAGCTAGGGAAAAGTCTTTTATTTCGTAAGTTTTTTGCAGTTCACTTAGATCATAAGTAGCTCGTAGTTGAGCGAAATTCCTTTGAGTTTGCTGTATAAAATCTTAGAAAAAAAAAATATTTCTTTGTGAAAAGTGGTTGAAATTTTGCATTTAGTAAAAACTTTTTGTTTCCATCTTTTTCATTCATTTTTTGCTTTCATATTTACACATCATCAGTTTCACCCTCATACCCCTCGACGTAAGACAAAGCCATAAAAGCAAAGTTAATTTTAAAATCTACTAGACTTTTATGTTTATAGGGTTCACAAACTAGTTCAGGACTAGGGCCTTGGATTAGGTTGGAGAGGAAACTCTTCAAGGTCATTCAAAACCAAACATTAGAGTCTGAGATAGGGAGTGTCTAAGTCCAGTTTCGTGGAAGTTATCCAGGACCTCCCTCTAACACAGGGGATAAACATGAGGTCACGTACGGAAAGGTAGCAGAGATAACCCCTCCAAAGCCGGACCAATCGTAGTGGAGAACACATATAGAGGGCTTGTTTTGGGATTCTATCGTTTTCATTTTCCACGGGGCTTCATGGGTCTCGAATCCATTCAAGGTCCTCAGTTGTCTTCCAAACCATTTTCTCTCCATACCCTTGACAGGTTTCGGGCTCAATACCCTGCTCATTGTGGTCTACCCAACTTTCGACTATACCCGCCTGATGATTGTTCGCGTGCTGGCAACCTAGTTGCCAATCTTTTTAGGGACATATACAGATGACTGCGGGGGTATACCGTGGTACCTAGGATAGACATCGGGCCACGCTTTGCAGAGTATACCTGGAGGGCGCTTCCGTGCTCGAGTTGCACTTGCACCAGTAAGTTTCTCTAGTGTTGGTTGTTGTAACTGTTCTTCCAAATAGTTTAGTGATTGCTTGTCTTATCTCTTAGGGGATTCTTTTTTAGTGTGTGTTACTTTTGAACGTTTAGAATACCTTAGCGTGTCTTGGATCTTATCACACAGTGGAGGATCCCAAGTTCCATTGGTCACGAAGGCTTCTTGGCCTGCTGACGGTTACACTAGAGACACCCCCGCCACCATTGAGGCAGAAGCTAGACCAACAAGGGTCTTTTGAAGCGACTGGGTTACAAACATTTGTGCCCGAACAACTCCCAAAGGAATCAACCACCTCTCTTGGCTCAGTTGAAACCCCAACCACTGATATCTTGTCACCGTTTATTGTACCAATCCAATTTCACAAATGCCAGACAGTGCCTCACATAGCAATGGAAACAAATGTTGTTACTTCTTCTGGGAATTCTTCAATTCCCACCACAGTTTCTACCACAGGAGAGTCATCTCCTAACCTACCGTCATCGGTCTGAGCCACTATGGTCTCGGCCGCAACTACGTCACACAGTGGACCAAACCCGTCTATGGCGGTGGCCACAACCCCCTTCACACCTAGTGTGACAGGCCCTCTGTTCTCATACGGTATGCCTAGTTCGGGTACAAGTCCTGCACTAACCTACTCCACTTTACAGACTTTGAGTCTGGGGGCAGGGAGCTCTATTGCTCCTCTGCAAGGTCAATTAGGGGGCACTCCTATCCCTTTTAACTCTTTTCCTTATGGAGGAGGTCATATCCCTCCTTCGTCCCCTTCACTTGGTGGCTCGCATCAGCAATCCGTCGGGCAACCTACGCCCAATAGTTTATTTGGAGTAGGGAGTCAAGGACCACCTGCGCATAGTATGTCGATAGGTTCGACACCGTTTTCTTGGAATGGAACGTTTGGTAACAACACTTTCTCGTCAGCCACTTTCCCGACTGGGGGCAACCCCATTTTTGGACAAACTACTCCTGTTCAGGGTACCATCCCTGCACAGGGGGAAAACATAACAGGACCTTGGAATTCAGGACAAGGATCTGTTCCCTCCTCCGAAATGCCAATCTATGGAAATTATTTCCACAATCAATGGAACCCTGAACAGACTACTATGCCTATCCCCACGGAACCGGCATGGGGTAATCCTTCCCAAAGTCCTTCGAATACAATGCATGCCCATCCATCTATGTCCTTATTGGGAAATCAGCCAATGATGTCTCCACATATGCAAAATCCTTACGCTTTTCAGGGCCATGGTTTCTACCAGAACCCAAGCCAGCAGCCAAAATTATCCTGGCAACCTGGGGCCAGTCAAACTCCAGGACCCTTTTTCCCTGGTTATCAGCAGCAACCCAAATTACCATTCCTGGCAACTGTACACTTGCCAAATTTGACAAGGTTGTTGAATGACCCCATTTGTCACAATCCGCGTTGGCCTCATATGCCGACGAAGTTGCCTTCGGACATTCCA
Source organism: Picea glauca (assembly GCA_000966675.3). Taxonomy (NCBI): domain Eukaryota; kingdom Viridiplantae; phylum Streptophyta; class Pinopsida; order Pinales; family Pinaceae; genus Picea; species Picea glauca. Next base: position 95,158 of record JZKD02S1624312.1, on the reverse strand, counting down.
AAGTTCAAATCCAAGCCTAATGAAGATCCAAGAGATCATGTGACTACCTTCCATCTATGGCGCTCATCTAACTCATTGAAGGATGACCCCGTACAGTTGTGATTGTTTCAACGTACTCTCATTGGGAGTGTCGTGAAATGGTACATCGAGCTCGATCGCTCAATATACTCTTCTTTTGGCGAACTGGCGATGGATTTCCTTAACCATTTCTAGTTACCTGTGAGATGCGACTCTGGCACAAAATTGCTCGCTAATTTCAAACAGACAACAACGGACCATATCTCTGATCACATCCGAGAATGGAGACGCCGGAAGAGTTTAATCAAAGTACCTGTCCCACCAGCATTCCTTCTTGAGTGGTTCCTTAAGTCTTTGGTCCCACAGTTATCCAAAGATGTCGTGACGTCCGGAGTTTTCTCCAAAGAAGCTGCCATCATGAGGGCTCAACAATTCGAGCTCATCTATTCTCAGTCTAGTTTATTATACAACATCTTGCCTAATGCGCCACATTCAATACTGGATAAAACTAGATAGAGAGCTGGACCACATGCCGATGGCATCATCGGTTCAACACAAACTAAGCCCGCTGAGCAATTGACAAAGCAGTTGTAACAGTGATCCATACAACACTCAGCGGCCAGCCAAACTAATTCTTTGGCTGCTCCCCCTACCCAAACGTCGGAGGTACATACAGTGCAATCGACTAACCCGAAGGCAACCCAACATCTTGAAGGGAAGAAAAAACAACGAAAGAAGGGTAAGGGGGATAAAAAACCCAATGATAATGCTGGTGGGGACAACACTGAAAAACGGAAGGCGAGGTATCCGTGAAATCTTTGCGCGGAGGATCACCCAACCCATCTATGTCCTCGACTTGTAGAGGCCCAAAAGTTTGTCACACAACAACAAGAAGCAGTGTTGACTAATCCCTTTCAACATGGGTAAAATCTAACTCAAGCCTCTACAAGCACAGAAGGGGGAAACCAAGAAAGTTGCCCACCTCCGAACAACCCCTCATCCATGAATGTATATGTGGTTAGGGGTGATGCGTTCATATCAACTAGAGCGCATGACTATAGTAAACCAAGAAGTTTTGAGAAAGGCAAAGAAGCCAACCTCCCATCTCTTCCTCTACAGATTGAGAAAACGTTGGGAGAAACAATGACATGCATTCCAAAAGGTGCATTTAAAAAGGCTTCTCATAACCCAAACGCAAGGGCTTCCCAGAACTACTCTGTGGTGGAAGATTTATCACAAACCCCTTGTGCGATGTCTGCTTTGGAGGTCCTCCAAAGTTGTCCTACTCAGAGGAAGGCTTTGTTAACCACTTTAGGCTCTACTGAGACTTGTAATCCGGGTACCATCATGTTAGATACAACTGACTTAAAACCTCGTCTGCCTTACCACGTAGTGTTTCAGATAGTAGTGGCTTACCCCACGAAAACTTTTACATGGATTATCTTTCGCACGGTGGGCGACGAAGGCACCTCGACATGCGTTATGACGTTGGCATGTTGGAAGGCCATTGGCCAACCTGTTTTGTCTCCATCACCTACTCTCCTCACTGCTTTCGACGGTCGTTCTTTCCGACCACATGGCATCGTTCCTTCTTTTCCCGTGCAGTTAGGAGGAAAGACCAAGTGTGTTGAAGTAGAAGTAGTCGACGCTCCCCTCGAATATAACCTCTTGTTAGGACGGAGTTGGACTTATGCTATGCAAGCTGTGGTTGCTATAGTTTTTTGGGTCTTGTTGTTTCCACACGAGGGCCGGATAGTGACCATCGATCAATTGTCTTTCTCTAGACCTGACCCAGCTTTAGGGGAATCCACAGTTCCACTGATTGATAATCCTCAACCAGGTATCGTCAACGTAGGAGTTGGTTTGTGCCCATCTTTGATGGGTACCTTCGATTATCCACCTCCTCAAAGCGATATCAAATTTATATCTAATCACCATAAGGTTGATATTTTTCAAGTTTCGTCATTCTGCACGACTTACTTTGAGGATCCATGGATTCTTCCTTCCCCATCAGCCACGACGAATGAGACAGGGAACCCCGACATGTCCATGCCCTTGTCTGTCGCTGAAGTAGCATATTCTCTAGTTCAGCAAGAGTCAGCTAACCCCAATCTGACTCCTGCACAAGAGTTAGATCCACTTCTCGATCCTATTTGGGCTGAGGGTTCTCTCTCTAACGTCGATTTGTTAGACTTAGTCTTGCCTTCTGATGAAGCAGTAATCGAAGAAATGACTAGTCTGAACAAGCCTTGGGAATATCTTCATCACAGATCATATTTCCTCCCAGAGTTAAGTCGAATCGAAGTAGGAGAATTCACCATGACCATGACGGGAGGTCAGTCGTGTCCTATTAATCTCTTAGCTACACATGAAATTTATGCTGAGGGAAATATGGCGACTATCGTTGAAACTATACCAATCAACATCTCCTAAAACCCTGGCGTCGTGGAAAACATATTCGTCGGAGCAGATTTCTCCCCCGAAGAGATTCAAATCTACACGGATCTTTTTAAAGAAATCCGTGACGTTTTTTCCTGGTCTTACGAGGAAATGCCAGGTATCGATCCAAATATAGTTGAACATGAAATCACAACGTATCTTGATGCCAAGCCTGTTCGAAAAAAACTTCGTCCAGTTAATCCTAAGAAAACAGCAACCATTAAGATTGAGGTTGAGAAATTGCTAAAGGCAGGTTTTATCTATCCCATCCATTTGACTCAATGGGTGTCGAATCCTGTGCCAGTCAATAAAAAACAAGGCATGATTCGTGTATGTACCGACTTCCGTAATTTGAATAAGGCATGTCCCAAGGATAATTTTCCAACACCATTCATCGATCAGATCATTGATGAATGTGTTGGTTGCGAAGCCTTTTCTTTCATGGACGGTTTTTTGGGCTATAATCAAACCCGAAGACCAACATAAAATGGAATTCATTTGTCTGTGGGGTACTTTCACATATGGTAAGATGCCTTTTGGTCTTAAAAATGCCGGAGCCACATTCCAGCAGGCCATGTCTTTTGCCTTTCATGATCTCAAGCATATAGTTGAGGCTTACCTAGATGATTTAGAATCACGATCTCACAAGAGAACGGATCATCCCACGCACCTTAGATCTTTGAACATTGTCGCTACTTTAGGATTCACTTGAATCCAAATAAGTGCAGCTTTTGCGTAACGTCCGGACGTTTGTTAGGTTTCATCATATCGACAACAAGGATCATGGTCAATCCTCTCAAGGTGGAGGCAATAATTCAGTTGCCCCCCCACGCACAATTTTACAACTTCAGAGTCTACAAGGTAAGGTGAACTTTTTATGACACTTCATCGCCAACTATGCCGAACTCACCAAGGGTTTTATGCATTTATTGAAGAAAGATGTTCCTTTTCTCTGGAACGAAGCTACTAAATGCTCTTTCGACGCATTAAAACATGCCCTCACAACCGCACCTCTGCTATAGCCACCTAATTATAATAATGATTTCTTATTATATCTGGCTGCTGTAGAGTCTACCATTGGCATGGTTTTAGTTCAAAAAGATGATCTGTGCTCAGAATACGTTATCTATTACTTGAGCCAAGGCCTTGTAGGACCGGAACTAAATTATTCTCATATCGAAAAACTTGTGTTGGCAGCGGTTCATGCTGTCCAACGGTTCTAGCATTATGTTTTGTTTCACAAGACCACCGTCATTGCTATCGTGAATCCATTTAAATATATGTTGACTCAACGAGTTATAGGTAGAAAAATTAGTAGATGGATAGTCATCCTCCAAGAGTTTGACTTAGACTTCATTTCAGCGAAGTCCAAAAGATCTTTGGTCTTTGCAGAACTTATTTCGGAACTTCTGGTTGAGTCAGGTGACGTTGTGTCTGAAGAATCGCCTATCCGGGGAGATATATTTTTGATCACATCTTCAGATCCCTGGTGCGGAGATATACTTATCTATCTCTAGACTTTGAAGTGCCCCACCTCTGCTTCTCATGACGAGCGTCAGCGTATACGCCATCAGGCTAAGAATTATCTCATACTCAATGATACGTTGTATCGGAGAGTTGTAGACAACATCTTACGTCGTTGTCTCATACATGAGGAGGCAGTCCTCGTGCTCACTGATTGCCATACCAGAGCTTGTGGTGGTCATTTTTCTGGGTTGGCAACAACCCAAAATATTTTACGAGCAGGGTACTTATGGCCGACACTTATCAAAGATTGTGTTGAATCGGTCAAGAAGTGCCATCTGTGCCAAATCTTCTCTCGTAAGATGAGGGCACATCCTGCTCCTACGTTTCCTGTCATCACAGTTGGTCCCTTCACCAAGTGGGGGATTGATTACACTACTTGCAAACCCCCGTCAGCAAGGGGGCACCACTATATCATCGTAGTTGTCGACTACTTCACTAAGTGGGTCGAAGCTATGCCAACGTTTAAAGATGATGGAGAGACTGCAACTCTCTTCTTATTCAATCAGATCATAGCACAGTTCGACGTCTCGAGAGAGATTGTCACTGACCATGGCAGTTAATTTCAAAACCAAATGATGATTGAATTAACATCAAATCTTGGGTTACGGCAAGAACATTCATCACCTTACTACCCCAAAGCCAATGGGCAGGTAGAAGCTGTAAACAAAACTCTTAAGACTATCCTACAACGAACTATCAACTCTGCCAAGTCGAATTGAAATTTGATGTTATACTCGGCATTATGGACTTACCGAACGTCTGTTAAGACTGCAACCGGTTTCTCACCTTTTCCACTCATTTACGGGTTTGAGGTAGTCTTTCCCATCAAAGATCCCATCTCTAAAATTGGCAGTACAATTATTGCCAGATACTTCTCCACTTGAAGAACAGTTAGTACACCTTGAGAAACTCAATGAGCATTGTCTTGATGCGGCCCTGGTGAATGAGGCTCACAAACATAAGGTCAAGTTTCAGTATGATAGGTCTGTTTGTCCTTGGATTTTCTCTGAAGGCAACCTTGTGCTGGTCTATGACCAAGACAAGGACCCCCTGGGGGCAGGAAAATTTAAACCCATGTGGTTCGGACCCTTCATCATAAAAGAGGTATTAAAAAAGGGCGCTTATTGTTTGATTGATTTTGAAGGGAATGCTTTGGCGGAGCTTAGAAATGGGCTCTACCTCAAGAAGTAGTACTCATAGGTAGATCATTGTGGGTAACTTTTTGTAATATATGTATAGTCTTTGTACTATTACTTTTTAGTTTATTTAAAAAAAAAAGTGTTATGGACGTGTCATTGATGTTATCTTTCGTCAATATGGCAGATGTCGAATGATTCCGAAGTGTTTGTTGGGTATGCAGACGGTGCTAGTCGGCACACTCGAAGGCTTTCCTCTGCATCTTGGGTAGTCCTTACACCCAGGGCCAGTTGTTGTCTTCTAGAGGTATATGCTTAGGTGACACCACAAATAATGTCACCGAGTATAGTGTAGTTATTGAGTTGCTTCGTGATGCTTTGTCATTGGGTATCTCTCATCTCCGGGTCTATCTCGACTCTCAACTGGTTGTGTCTCAACTAAACAGAGTATATCGGGTTCATGATCCAACATTACACCGATGATTCCTTAGGGTACGTCTCTTAGAACGAAGCTTTGATTATATTACATATTTTCATGTTCCTAGGAGATTAAACCAAATTGCAGATACTCTAGATAATCAAATTTTAGATTGGCATCTTGCACACATATGAAAGAACATTGACATAAATATGTAAATACATTTTTGCACACATAATCCATAAGACACAAAAGATAAAAACCATATATAACATCATAAAATCACTAGAGTACATAGATGGACGCAAACGCCTAAAAAATGGGAATAATAACGATTCACCAGGCTTATGCCCTCAAAAAATATATACAAGTGGGTGCTCATGGCACATAAAAAGTCCAAATAGGTTCACGGCCTATGGGCTCTGTTATAATCATCCACAGCATGGGCTAAATGCCTAAACAATCGAACCCATGTCCGAGGTGCCCCCACTACATGAGGCTGCATGGATGGCGGTAGGTCCTCTATCTCCGCCATCGGGACTGTGCGAGTGAGCATAGTGAAGTTCCACTCCACTCGTCTAAGGACCCTCTCGGCCTCCCCAGCTGGGAGGTTCTCTGCTACTATTGCTCCCCCAACGACGACAGCTGTGGCTTCTAGCCATGGACGACGCCTGTTCTGTGCATAATCAGCAGGTCGCACGGGTCCCACATTTGCATGCAACAAACGTTTATCCATCAAATACTCTGGCATACAAAAAAAAATGATGTATATAACAAAAATGACATAAAAATTACATATGCAAAACAAAAAACTACAAAGGTGGAGACTTACCCATCTCCCCTCGCTCCTCACCAGGAGGCACGGGTATCTCAGGATCTCTAGAAAAATCTATCCCTGCATATGGGTAGTCCTCAATCACAGGGATCTGTCATGACAGCCACACAAATAAATCGTCGTCGAAGGACTCAACGGTCCTTCCACCACCCTGTCACGGCAATAGTACTGCCCATCTACACACTGCAGGGAAAGAGGCTTGATGTCCTCATACTACAACCCGAGGACTAAAAACTCAGAACTCTCTCAAAAAAGAACGAACACAAGATGGTCCTGAACCTGAAGTTCCTCTGTGTCCGTTGTCAGCAATATGTCAATTACCTCTTCATGCACTTGAGCAGTGTGGTACTCCAGTCAAAAATCTGTGCATTCAAGCACTGAATAGCACAGTTCATCTGTGCGCGTGACACCTGATGCAAGACTGTTGAGCCGGTAATCCACCCAATCAGTAACAATATAGTCTGCAAAGATAAGCTAGTAATCTTGCTAATAGGTACCTGGGAGTCCACACAGTCAGTCCCAGCCTCACAATGCTTGGCTATCAGTTCCGAGATCTTGCTCAGTCCCGCAGGAAATGTCCTGAAGTTGAATGGTTCCCCTCTCCTTGAGAGGCCAGTCAGAAAGTAGATTTCCTTGGTGGTGGGCACCAGTGATTGCCCCTCTAACATAAAATCCTCTACGTCAGGATGCCAGTAATCAATCAAGGAATTCAACAGCCTTGGTTGTGTGTGCATAAATGGACATAGAAAAAACTTCAGCAACCCGCATTGCATTAACACATCCATGACATTCGGATCTACTGCAACCAACTCACCGATTGCTTCATGCTCCCTTTCCCTCCATTGGACATACATCCTGCCAACACAACAAGGTAAAGGAGGGTCAGTACTTTCTTTTGAATTGGAATTCTATTAAAAAGGGGGGGTACACACAGGCTGTAGAGGCGATAGTCGCGTGTACACGCGGGCAGACTTTACTCTGCCCGAATGTACACGCGGTCTGTCCAGAGATAGCCCGCATGTACCTAGGGCCGACCTTTTTAAGGTCAACACCCACCCAAAAAACCAACTAAAAAATGAAATTGAAGTATTGAATAGCAAGATAAGGGAGTTTGTACTTACTTGGTCCAAGCAAAAGTTCGTTTCGTCCACTGTAGCTCCCAGAATCACTGTTTTTGGCAAAGAGGGTCTTTTGGCTCCACAGTCAATTTCCGAATCAACAATGGTGATAATGAGCTACCAGCTTCTATTTATAGACTTTTTGGCCTCTTTTTGTCACTTTTTTGGTCTCCCTTATCAGTTTCTTTATACCCAAAACCATTTAGAGTGATTCAGGAGTTATATGGGAGGGATTTGATTGGGTATTGGGACATTTTTTTTGAGTTTTGAGAAAATATTGATGGTCCATAAAAAAAAAAAATTCAACTTGAGCATATAGGTTTGGTTACTACCCCGACTTTTGCATCTCGTTGTCTTTTTCCTCTGCTATAGGATCGATCCCATCATCTTGTGACACAGAACCATCATATCTGCTTTAGAAGTGTCACAACTTGGCGGTAGAGCTTACCCAAACATGGATGCCCTAAGTAGGTCCTGGTTGCATTATGGTGTCCATGCCATTTCTAAAAACACTGTAGGCTCGGGAGTCCATATAGTCTTTCTTTAATATGAGTTTGAGCCTCATTTGCATGATTCTTCTTCGCTCTTTGTCTCACCCTCAGGACTCCCAAAAATAATGGGTCTCCTTTTAATCCCTTTTCAGACCCTCTAAACATGAAAAGATTGTCGAGCGATCTTGTGGCCTTTCACACTCATTAAACTGAAATTTGAAGTCACGTCTGTCCGGCGATAGTTTACCCCTTTTTTGGTCTGGATGGTCAACTGTACAAACAAAGGTATACTCTATGGAACTCCCATTCTTTAGAAGAGTACTCTCAGGTATAATTTTATCCCTTTTTCGGGCCTGAGGGACTAAACTTACGAAAAAGAAACCCCCACGGAGTCCATAGTTAAGCTCTCTTCAGACTCCCTAAAATTGAAAAGATCACCGAGTGACCTTATTCTTTCACACTCGTTAAATCGGTCCAGAAGAATATTTCTGACGGAGTCCATAGTTAAGCTTTTTTCAGACTCCTTAAAAGTGAAAAAATGGTCGAGTGATCTTGTCCTTGTCACACTTGTTAAAATGGTTTTGAATCGATGTCTAGTCGGTGCTAGTTTACCCCTTTTTCGAACCGGTTAGACTATCTTCGAAAAAGGTACCCCAATGGAGTTTCCTTTTATGATTTTTCAGACTCTCTAAATATGAAAAACCATCGAGCTTCCCTTCTCTGGGCTCGTTAAACTTACATTGAAGGACGTTACCATTGTGTGTTTTATCAACCACATTTGCATACCTTATCCATCAGCCTTGTGACAGTTTGCTTCTGCGTTTTAACACCTTTGGCCGCCGGGGGATTTTTCCCTAGTATCATTTTACTAGAACATCAGTCTTGTCCTTGTGCCTTGAGCTTGTATGTTTACAGTACTCGTTCCTCCATTGTAACGTAATATTCCTTTATTCTTTGTCCAAAATTATCAAAAAGAACAAAAAAATCAAATATACCCCAAAAAGAGGAAGGGAAAAGTATTTTCTTTATTGGCAGCATAATGAGTCGCCCTTGGATAAAGCACATATATCCGTTTGTTCATCAGACTATGGGATGTAGTACGAACTTAGGAAGCTTTTCTCGCTATATAGATTTGTGTCCTCCATCGTTTGGTTATTCTTCCAAACATATGGAGAGTTTGTGTTGCCTCCTGCTTCGTAGACTTATGATTAACATATATGATGCTTGAGTCTCATCACTTGTCGTGCTATTGTCCAAGGGAAGTTTGTCACTAAGCCTGAGTCGACCCCTCTGCAGTATGTCTGTTTTCCGTATACCCGGCCATAATGAATGTCCAATCAAGTCCTTGTTCAAAATCACTGAAGCCTTCAGTCTGATCATCAATATTATCAAAGTCCATGACCGACAAGACATCGAATACCTCTAGGTAGTGTAATCGTATACTCATATTACACTCCTACCCAAGTTTTGAATGATTTTGAATTTGTTGCTCGAGCTCTAAAGATATCCAACCATCAGGACAAATCAACTTCTGGAAGATGGATACTCTATATGTATATCTTTCTGATTTTGAGATGTAGCTCCACTGTGTATTGTTCGCGACTAGTCTTTATAGTTATTTGACATGGATCTACAGTGTATTTGATTGGTAGCCATGGTTTTATTTTTATCTTGAACATGGGTATGCCCGCCTCGGTGAGACATTTGTTATTTTGCAGACGGCACCTCCTGGTTTCTGGTTCTTGGGCTCCATCATTCAGCACATCCGTAAAGATTGGTAATGTATTTTGGCCATCAAATGATCTTCTGACCTCACACATTAGGGGCATATATTATAACCCTAAATTGCACCACACATGCTTACCTGGCATCAGGCCATCTCATATCATCTCTTTTCCAAAAATACTACTGAACAACTCTTTGAAAATCCTCTTGTGTAAAGGCCCACGTGCCCTAACCCATTACTGCACGTGTGTACACGCTGGCTGACTCAAAATAGCACACGTGTACCTACTAAAGCATGAAAAAAGGAAAGTTGTTGATGGAACAAAAAGCTATGGGTGAGTTAACTGAAACTCCCAGCCATGCATGGCCGAGGGTTCATCCAAATACCTAGCTCCTTCTAGCCTATAAAAGAAGGGGTAGGGGTACTATTTGGAAGAGGAAAAAATATAGGGAAGAAACTCTTCCCATTTACGTATTCTATTGTCCCAACCCTTTAGCCTTTCCTCATGCCAAAGGAGATTTAATGCAAAGCAGTTGAAGGACAAAAGAAGAGGAGCCCAGGATCAGGTTCAAGGAGCAGTGGCCGGTCTCATCTTTTGTAAGTTGATTCACTTTACGTAATAAAAAGAATGCTTTTCCCATCCCAATTCATGAATTGTCTATGGTTTGATTAATTTATGCTTGATTTCTAATCCTTGAGTATAGAAGTAGCATGCATGCATAGTTTTTGTTTGTCTTGAGTGCAGGTCATCTTTGGAAGAAGCAGCACAAACAAGTAGTCAAGCACAACGAAGGATCTACATCAAATGTCGGTAATAAGGTAGGTGGTCCTTTCCCATGCATTTACTGTGAAAAATGGGTTTAAATCTTGGGATGTAGGTAAAAAAGTATTTTCTATTCGGTCAAATCTGCATGCAAAGTAGGCCCTAATTTGCTAGTCCGTCGGGTGTTTTTCCCAACAACACCTTCCCCTGGCTACATACTAGGCGGCACCAGGTTTGTCCTTGCCCTTGAGTCAGGGCATGACATGAGCTAGCGACACCCTGGGAGGGAAGACACTGAGTATCAGGAATTCTAGAGAGGGGAAGCGCAAGCGCAGGCTCGAGTTCGAGTGGAGGTCGCACCAGAGAAAAATCGTGAGCCTGAAGAAGAGGTGAACCAGGGAAGCAAGGCCTTGTAAACTGTGAGGAGGCGAATGAGGATGGGAGTGCCCAAGCTTGGGTTTAGGAGCAGAAGAGGCATTCTGGGGCAGAAGTGACCGAGGAGGCATCCTGCATGGTGCCATGAAGAATCCCATGTCGCAGAGCTTCCAATTCGTGTGGCCTGCAGGTTTCAAATGAAGAGTGGAGGGTGGCACCGGAAGGTTTAAACCCATGAGGTGACTGGAGTGGGGTGACGGATTTGATTGGACATCAGGTGGCTAGCTACATGGCCAGGTGGCCTCCTTGTGTTGTGATCACACCATTGGCTCATAAGTGCCCCATCTGGGGGACGATCCTTGGTGTGGGCTATGTTCCTGCAAGCGATGACTGTGGGATGAGAGGGATTGGTGGAAGGGGAGTGTTGGTTTAATGAAAAAATCTTTCCTACTACCTGAGTTTTTGACCTAGGGATCATATCTTGCAGGGTAACAACAAAGCCTAAAACTATCGACCCTTCTGGTAAACTAGAAGGCAACACAGTACACAGAATGCACTGCACAGTCTCACCCGAGATAGCTTTAAATGGGTGGTTGTAAGACGCAGGTGCTTACAGCCTAGGATTGAGCGAGAGATATGAAATCTATATTTGCAACCATTTATTATAACTTGTGTTACAAACTACTATTATTCTCTTTTATATTTTAGCCTCTATGGCATCTTTTCTTGATATCCCAACAACAATTAACCAAGCAATATAATAGCTCATTCATTCATTACACACATCGTTTAACTACTAAAAGTATGACAAAGATATGCATGCATTCATCACATTACACAGGTATTATCGTGGTTCACCCCCTCCTAGGCTACGTCCACAAATATTTGGCTCTAGGGTCTCTTATTATGGTAGTTCTACAATTCTCGCGTCGCGCGCTTACAACTCTCCTCAGATGAGTAAGATCTATATGAGGCGAACTAGATCGCACCAGGCTCATCGGCCTGCGACCTAATCCTCAAGATATACCTTCTCTCCTCCGCTCTAGTTCAACCACTTTATAAAAGTAGTTTATCTAATCAAAAACATTACATACCATATCAACCTCTACAAAAGTAGCAAACCGAACCTTCCTATGATACCTGCGTATCTATATTTATATATATCGGGCTCTTCAGCCATTTACACAAAACTTTACAAAAACCCTAACCCTACTGTCATTAGGTATTCCTTTTCTGCATGCATGCTTTGCTTCCTTCCAACTATCACCTCCTTCTTGCATGCACGCGTGATGTGCTTCTTACCAGTTGTCTCTTTCCACTTGCACACTTTCTTTCCCACAATTTCTCTTCATTTGTCATTCTTCTTTGTGCACACTTTATTTCCCACTTCGGCCTACTACCAATAGGCCCCCAACACTGACATGTGATTCATCCTGAGTCACCTAATCTTTTTGAGTTGCCTCTATCTCCTCGATGATCGTCTGGAACTTTTCCCTCAACTCTACTGCTTTTATCAGTGCCTGTGCAGTCTTCTCCTTAATGGTATCCACTACCTGAACTGCCACTTCGTCTCTTAGTAATCCTGCACATTCTGTCTGTGTCTGTGCCATTTGTGCTCTAGCTTCTTTTGCCTATGTGATTACTTCTGCTACCCGTTCCTGTAATGGTTCTATTTGATCCTGACGCTCCTGTTTCTATGTTTTCACAGTGATAAGTTATGCCTGCATCTTCTTCATCTCTTGCGTCCCCTTGACGTGTTCTGATATTGGTATGGTCTTTTGCCTCTGTTTGAATTCTTGGATCACTGCATTGATCCTTTCCTCTTGCTTGTCCCAGCGTTGAACCTATGGATCCTCCTCCAGTATTGTCCAAAGTTGTGCTTCTTTATCAAGCAAGTCAATTGTCATGCTAACCTGTTTCTCCATCTCCTGTATTTGCGTTGTTGTTGCCTACCTCCTTTTCTCCTTTACTGTCAGTGGAGTTGTGGTTGTGAGTTGTTCTCGGAGATCCTTGATCTCCTTCTGGTATCGAGCAATTTCCTACGCAATCTGGTCGATCTTTTCTGCAGTTGGGAGTTCATTTCCTTGCGCAGTGCTTGGAAGTTTCCTAAAAATTTCTCCCACTCTTCATTCCAATTCATTCCTACATTGTCTCCTCCTGAGTTTTAGATTTGGCATGTTCACAATATTTTTCCAGCACTTCCTGCTTCTTTGTTTCTTTATGTAGCTCGACTAACTTTTTATGTGCCCGAGACTACATTTTGTGGTCGACGCTAACCTGCAATTTGTGCAGTGCCCTTGATGACATTCGTGTCAAGACCAATTGGATGTGGTCCAAATCCTTCAGTGGTGTCTGTCCCACGATTTCATCCATTCTTAGCATGCTTGGTTTTATGTGGACCATTGTGTTTGTGTGTGGCATTGGGAGGGATGGGTCTCTTTCTTCAAAATCCACTCTTTCGTTGGTTTGTGTTGTCAACAACTCTATGCCTCTGCTGCTACTTTCTCTCTGGGCCTCCCCGAGTGTCCTGAGGAGTTGTCCCATTTCTGCTAGCTCTTTTTGCAGTTTATCCCTGTGATGTGTTGTGTGATCGAAGTCTTATGCTAGACAATCCTGGACCATTCTGGCGATCATTTCTCCATCATCCTCTGCGATCGTATAGTCCAATGATGCTCATTTCACCTTTGATTTCTTGCGCAAGCCTGCTGCCTGTACAGTCGGTCTCTTAGTCCCCCCTGGTTCCTGTGTGATGGGATTTGGGGAGGTCTCCTATGCTCCTTTAGATTGCTTCGATTGTTTGGTGGTCACTTTCTGCCCCTTCTGGGTTCCTATCTTCTTTGACCCTTCGTTTTCCTGAGTCGGCTTGTTTTGGCCCATCCTTGGTTTCTTGGGTACTAGGATTTGCGGAGACTGTGTTTCCGCCTGCGCTGCCTCTCCTTCTACGATTCCTTCTGGTACTTCCCGGGGAATGGATGGGATCCTCCATGCATCAGGCCATTCGCTGATGACCATGTCTATATCACCTTCTGTGATGCAGTAGCGCATCGGTAGCCATGGTTTATCTGGATCCTACCTTGGTTGTATCCACATGGCTTGACGTGTGGCCCAGAAGTTAGTGATGTCCCCATATCGCACGATAGCCTCTGGTTTTATTCTCCATGATCGACTGATAGCTTCCTGTATTTCCCATAGGTATGCTTCAAAAATGATTCCATTTTCCCTCTTATGCCTGGCCTATGGCCCGGATCTTAGTAATAGATATCTCGCTCCCGCTGGCTATGGTCTAGTACAAAAAACTACATACTCTGGTTCCCGCCATCCCATGAAGGCTATGAGGGTGAGCAGCCATGAGTAATGGAATTATGTACCGAGGTCCAGGGCATCCTTGCAGTCCACTTGGAACAAGTTTAATAGATAAGAAACCCAACTCATGAAGGTGCCTTCTGCGCACTGAGCTGTAACTACGATGACTCTCGCTGGTGCTTCATCTTTGCATCATTTTCTTAACAGTTTACAGGCTAAGATATTTGCGCCCAATTGTGTCACTGCATTTTTGATCCGTTTGATTATAATTCCTCTTTTCCCCTTGGTGGTACCATATTTATTCTTCATTTCCTCTTATAACGCTTTCTCCTTGGATTTATCGTCTAGAATCAGCACAGGATCCATACCCTAGCTGGGTAGTCTTGTTATCTGCACAGTAAGCTCAACAGTTATGGGGATGGGTTTGTCCAGCCATATATCCCCTCAGTGTGTGACTGCTAAAATTTTCTTGACACATGCTATCGCATACTGGCCTCTGCCAAAATGTGGAAGTTTCATCAACCCTAAAATGCCTGTTCTGTCTAGTCCAACTGCCCACTGATGTGGTTGGCTGATCAATTCTCCAAGTTGGTTTACCACTATGTTATGCATAAAATCCTTCGGTGCAAGTTTCAAGCACTTGGTTTCGTCTGATACGTCATGGTCATAATACTTGAGCTTCCCGACATGACCCAGTAGCTGCAGATCTACCTGTACTCCCTCTGGTAGGCGTGGTAGCACAATTTCTATTGCCAATTTCTTGTGAGGTGAGCTCGGCATCATAACTCTGTCTTCCTACTGTCGTGGTTGGTATGAAGTTCCAACAAATCCTGGTTTCTCCCCTGTAATTCAATATGGCCAAGCCGAGGTAGTTCCCGTGGTCTCTTCTGTTGGTTGTGGGTACCTGCAACTCATTTGGTTTCCCTTATGATCCTCGATTCTGTATCATTCCATTAACTTATGTGGTTGGTTCAATGCTTTCAAGTTGTACTTCCTGTTGGGTTTCCACTTACTCGTTTTGAGGTTCCTGCACCGTTGTTGGGATGTCCTCTTTCATGGCCTCTTCTTGTGGCTGTTGAATCTCTTCCAGTATCAGTGTAGAGTTCATTAGTGTTATCTCTGGGGATGGGATCTCATCTATATCGACGATCTTCGGCTGCTGCTGCTCGTTTTCTTCTAGTGGTCCTCATGACCTAGTTTGAACCCTAGTCAGTCTGGTTGTCTGGCCTAGTTCGATGGACTTCGGTGGTGTCATAATGGTGAGTGTCGAACGTTTGTTGAGTTTGGAGGACTGTGGTGATCTCTGTGGTCTCTCTTTGTTCGTTCGGGCTGCTACTTCTCTCTCTCTGTTCTCCTTTCGTGAATAGACTAGTTGCTTTTGTGCTTGCTTGTTGTATGGGCTTGTCATGAATCTTATCAAGGAATCTTCCTCCATGATGCGATTAATGCACCATAACTATGGGTTCAATGCATCTACGGTAGTTTTGTACTTTCCGTTACGCTTATTTTTCCATTTCCAGTTGGCGTGTTTAATGTGATGTTCGATCAGTCTTTGCCATGACTTAATTCCACTTAGTGTTGTCCTGTCATCCTGATTTTGCTGACTTTCCGTTTCTCGCTCGCTTTTCTTTGGCATGTAACCATTGTTATTTCCTTTGTTTCATTCATGTTTCGAGCATCCTGTGGATTTTTTATCTCTGGCGTGCTTCACGCTTTTCAATTTTATTTTATTTTTACTGCGTGGTGGGTGGTCGAATGTCCTTATATAGCTTCAGTCGACTCCCGTTGATCATTCCTATGAGGTATGCACCTGCTAAATATCTTAACTATATATCTCCACTGTTTGTTACAGATTTGACCTCGTATGGTCCTAACCATTGCATTCTTAGCTTTCCTAGGTGCTAAAATGATTTGTTGTCATAGAGAAATATTAGATCTCCTTCCTTGAAAGTATTCTTCTTAATGTGTCGATCGTGCCATGCTTTGTCTCTGGCCTTCTGTACTTGTTGATGGAATCCTTCCAGGATTCGATCTTCCTCCATTACTAACACTTGGTTCAGTCTTTCCTGTATTGTGTCGTGTTATGTCATTTGTGTGATAGTTGCTACGCATAAGCTGGGTACTAAAAATTCTAATGGCACTATTGCTTCTTGGTCGTAGACTAGTTTGAATGGTGTGTGCCCTGTCAATTTTTTACATGTCTTCAAATACACCCATAATACTGCTGGTACTTTGAGGTCCCAGTCATCTCTATTGACATTACAGATCTTTGTCAGTGCATTTTCTAGAATTTTGTTGAAGGCTTCTACTATGCCATTCGCCCATGGATGATAAAGTGTGATTTTCTGGTGGTGAACTTCAAACTCTTCGAGCATCGCATGGATGGTGCTATTTATGAAATGCGTGCTTTGGTCGCTCATCAAAACTCTTGGGCACCCAAACATAGTAATTACTTGTTCAAATAAGAAGTGTGTAGTTGTCTTTGCACTGCAGTCTTTTACTGGTGTTGCTTCCGCCCACCTTGTAAGGTAATCCGTCGCAGTGATGATGTATCTTTCCCCTGTTCTTTTGGTTAGCGGGTTAATTGGTCACACAAAGTCTATTTCCCATTTATCAAATGCCTGCAATGTCACTTGCGATCGTAACGACATCTCGTCCCTTCTGTTGGGTTTGTCTACCCTTTGACATACATCGCATCCCTGACAGTACTCTTTTTAGTCTCTGTGAATCATTGGCCACCATAATCCTGTGTAGAGTACCTTCTGCGCAGTAGATTTTACTGCATAGTGTCATCCTGCCAATCCCTCGTCAGATTTTGTTAAAATTCTTGGTCGTTCATGCTCTAACACGTATCTTCATAAAATTCCATCTGTGCCCATTTTGTATAGATGTGCTATGATCAGTTGATAGTCGGTTGTGCAAACTACCAAGTTCTTCTTCTGCGCGGTGGTATATTCTTGCGGCACGGTACCTATGCTCAAGTATTGGATGATCTCTATGAAGTAGTCATCAACAATCTGTACTGAGAATAACTGTGCATCTAGAAAATTGTCTTCTAAGTTCGTGGGTTCTTCTCCATTTGTGACCCATGATAGGTGGTCAGGTCCTGCATTCAATTTTCTTGGTTTGATTATTACTTCAAAGTCAAATTCTTGAAATAAAAGTAACCATCGATAGATTCTCCCCCCCAACACTGGATTTTTGACTAGGTATTTCATGGCTGAGTGATCTATAAGCATCTTAAAATGGTTTCCTAGTAGGTAGTGTCTGAAATTTTGCAGTGTGTAAACCATAGCTAGGCCTTCTCTTTCCGTCATGTTATAATTATGTTCGGAGTCTGATAGTTTTCTTCTTGCGAACGTTATCGGTTGATCCAAGTCTCTTGCTCTTGGCTATGATAAGATATCTCCAAGTGTTATCGCTAATGCATCTACATGCACATGGAATGTCTTTCCCCAGTCTGGAAATACTAATATCGGTGTAGTGACCATCTTTTCCTTCAGAGTATCCAGACCATGTTGACACTCGTCATTCCATTGGTACTTTATATCCTTCCTTAGCAGTTTTTCCATTGGTGTTGTGATCTACGGATATCCTTTGATGAATTTCCTATAGTATCCTACATGTCCTAACATCGCTCGTAGCTAACGGACTGTTTTTGGTGTTGGTAAACTAACGATGAGTGTGATATTTGCCTGATCGACCAATATCCCTTGTTTGCATACTATATGGCCCAGTAGTATCCTAAACAATTTTCCAAATATACATTTCTTTACGTTTAGTGATATCTGACACTATTTGCATTGTTCTAGCATCAAGCGTAAAACTTCCACATGGTTTTTCAATAGGCTATAGACTGTCCAGTCATCCAGGTATACTTTGAGAAAATGATGGATGAATTCTTTAAATGTTGCGTTAACCACTCTGGAGAATATTGTTGGTGCATTCTTCAGTCCAAATGGCATGACTGTATATTGGTAAGATCCACATTCCATCGCGAATTTGGTCTTGTATTTGTCCTCCTGTGCTATCTTAATCTGATGGTAGCCTGAGAATCCATCAATGAATGAGTAAGCTTTGTTTCCCCCCACATTCTCTAACACTTCATCCATGAACGGTGTAGGGAATGGGTCATGTAGGCATGCATCATTCAACTTCCTCAATTCAATGCATATCCTAATCCCTCTTCCTTGTTTCTTGTCCTGTACGACCATCAGGCTTATCCATTCTGATTCCTTGACTGGTTTGATTATGCTGGCTTCAAGCATCCGGTTGATCTCCTCTTTGAATTTCTATTTATATATGGGGTTCAGTCTATATGGTCGCTATCTAATCAGTCTCGCTTTGGGTCTAAGGGGTATCTTCATCTCTCTCAGTTTTCCTGCTATACCCTTCATCTCTATAAATGTTGTAGGAAACAAGTCATTGTATTCATGCAACAACTCTGTGATGCTTTCTATTGTTGGCTCATCCCAGTAGTCTCCAATGCTGGCCATTTTGGGATGTTCAGTTGGTCCGATGTTAACTTTATTTACCTTGATTGGCGCAGAAATAACTTTGGATTATATGGGTGGTCCCTTCATATCTCTTTCGCCTTTTACTTCTTCAATATGAATGTTGCGTGGGTCATCTTTGTCTAGTACTTCCTCCTGTACATGGTAACATGACAATAGTTCCTTGACTGTCTTCTTATTTCATTGTTGCTCTTCGATAATAAGTTCAATTTCTGGTACTTCAATGAATATGATTCCTCTGATCCATTTTAGGGCTGCATCTATGTTGGGGTTCTCATGCTTGAATGAGAAAGTGACAGTAAAGTTATGTTGCAATGTCATCCATGTTGTAGTTCCTTTGCACAATTCCTGATCTGTATACCAGTTCGCTGGTATGCTCTCTAAAGTTTGAATGAAGTGGTGAGGCCATTCCTCTGGTGGTGTCATTTTCCACAACGTTTTGCACTCCTCTAAGTGTTTCTATGGTGTCCCTAGTCCTTCATGTCTCCGTCGTTTGTTGCTTTTCTATTCTGCGCCGAACCTTATGCGTAGTAACTGCTTACATTGGTACCAATTTGTGATAATATCCTTGTGTGCACCCCACCATCTTGCGGGTTTGGCCTTGAGTGCTAAAACCAGTGCTAGTAGCCTCTCGTTCTCTAATACTTCATGTTCATATTGTTTCAATAATGTTTCCAAGTCATTTAGTTCATGGAAACTGGGTGGTTATTTGATTTCTATGCCTATCCACTGTACTGCGCGGTCTATTCTTGCACATATTCTCATGGATACTTCATGTAGCCTCTACTGCCAATTTTCTAACCTGGTGTCTGAATATGTTGCGCATGGAGTAATGCTCCGCCAACTGAGTACCCCGTCTACAGTTGGGTTTATGTAATCCTCATCACACGCAGTTGTTTTGTACAACTGGCCAATCTCCTCTAAGTCTAGGCAAGTGGGTTCTACGAACCTTTCCCCTTCTGATGGTTCTAGTGGTGCTATGACCCTGTAATCTCTGGATTCAAATGTCATTTTCCTTGTCTTCAAGTTAATTATGGTCTGGTTTTCAAATGCCCAATCCAGACCGAGTAGTGTCGGGTATGGTGTTGTGCCATCTACTATTTCAATGACTTCAAAGTCTGATTTAGTGCGCACTCCATAAAGATCTATTGTTACTCCTTTTAGTCTCCCTATTGGTAGGACCCTATGTTGGTTTCCTAGTTTTAATTAGACATTTGAGTATCCCAATGTTGGCTCTCCCATGCATTGCTAGGTTTTCTTGGGTAGCACATTCACTTCGGATCCTAGATACAGTATGATGTCTCCCATATTGAAATCCCCAAAGTTAGCATTCAGTCTAAATTCCCTACTTGTTCATCTTCTTGTGTGTAGATGATTGATAGTTTTCGGTTCTAGCTTTTGTTCCATCTCGCTGCTACATTTCTCTAGGATGTTTTGCAATATTTTCACAGATGAAGGATCACTTAACATTTTTATTCATGATTGAAAAAATTCTTTGATAGTACTTACTTGTCCCTTGGGTGGCATTTCGTTGGTATGATCCAATGATGGAAACATTTCATATTCTGGGGCTTCATGGACTGGTTTCACAGTGGAAGTCAACG
The DNA here is from genome assembly GCA_000966675.3 of Picea glauca. Taxonomy (NCBI): domain Eukaryota; kingdom Viridiplantae; phylum Streptophyta; class Pinopsida; order Pinales; family Pinaceae; genus Picea; species Picea glauca. Next base: position 74,891 of record JZKD02S1624312.1, on the reverse strand, counting down.
TTGTGTCCACCTTCTAAAATTCTTGTCTGGCTTCCTTAAAAGTATCCTTTTCTTTGGGTGCGTCGAACTGCTTTCTTGGTTCGGTGTTCTTCTTTACCCATTGGTTCTGTGCGGGTTCCTGTCGGATTGCGTCGTTTCCTATCTTCGTTCCTCCATGGGTGACTATATTGATGTTCCGTCCATCCTCCCTTTCTTTGACTGAAATCCGTTGAACATTCTGGTTGTTCTAGTTCCTCTTTTCCTGGATCTTTACTAATAGTGTCAGACATTCCTCTGTCTCGTGATACGATGCACGATATTACATACAAGTCGCTGGTAGCAGTGGGAGTTCCCTTGCATAATGTCCTGGTTGCTGATAGTTATGACATGTGATTGGTCCTTTGCCACGTCAGAAACCTCCTCTAGCTTTTCCTCCTCCTCGATAGCCTTCTCGATCCCCTCTTGGCACATTGTAATGTGGTGTATGATTATATTGCACGGTATTATACTTGGGTTGTGTCAGGTTGTACTACGACTGTGTGTTATTTTATGGTTGATGCACAGTATTGTACTACTGATGCACAATGTTGTATGGAGTTGGGGCTTGATTGAACTGTGGTGTTGCTTGCCCAGTCATGATTTCAGCCTGTACCCTGTATGTGTCTGATGTTATTTCTCGCATCAGCTCCATAGTTCTACAATCTTTGTCGTCGTGGCCTACCGAATTACAAAAGGTGCAATAAGAATTCTTTGGAATGGTCTAGTACTTCTGCATCATCGTGCAATGATAAGGGTTGTGACCCGGTTTCTTGCATATTTTGCACCATAATCCTCCCTATGGTAGCGGGTTAGGCATGCCTATTTCCATATACTGCGCAAAATTTGGACATTCATTCTTGTGGTGTCCTTTCATCCTGCATGTGGTGCACCAAACGACTTCTCATTTTTCCTTGTTCATATTCTAGTTCAACTAAAATGTTAGGTTCTTCAAATCCTCCTTCAATTATTCAATAGATAGGCTCGTCTGCAGGTACTGGTTCTCTTCCAGTTGCAAGGCTGCCTATAGAGCCTCGAACTGCGTCTGAAAATTATGCTGTTGTAAGGGATATTTTAGGTGTGACAGTAGTGATTTGAAAAACAGGTGTCGGTGCTACATCTCGGTCATAAGGTATTTTAACTTGCCCTTCAGTCGCTTGAATCTCTGGTCAATTTCCCATATAAAATATCCTGGTTTCTGTCTTATCTCAATCATCTCATTCATGTACTAATCCTATGAGATCGGCTTCTGGAACTCATTAATCAGTAGCTTCTTATTGTCTTCCAGTGTCCTTGTCATCCGAGGGGCACTGTTCATGTCTAGACTCATGTACCAGTATAGTGCACGGTCTCTTAGTGTGATCGCTAGCTACGCGAGTTTGGTATCTTCATTAGTGACCTATTTTTCCTCCCATATCTTTGCACAAATGAACAAATGATTCTCAGGGTATTTTGTTGCTTCTCCTTGAAATTTTGGTAATCTGATAGTGGGATCATTTCCTGCCATTCTAAATACTGAAATGCTACCTTCGCTGTGCAGTGTAGATACTTGACTAGTACTGCCTGAACTAGCTCCTCCATTTGTTGCTCCTGTGGTAGATGTACTTATTTCTGTCGGACTTCCTCCGAACTTCGGTTGTCTAAACAATGGTTTTCTCTTTGGTGTATTTGTTTCACATGGGTTTATGGGTTCTACACTAACATTAATATGGAAAGGATGGTTTCCTTCTCCTCCTATTCTTGGGCCTCTTGTTTTCCGCTCATAGGTTGTGCACAAGATTTCCTCAATATGCTCCATAACCCGGATATACTCTACCTCTTCCTCATCGCTTTCCAAGCCCTCCCTCGCGAATACATCTCTCTTCTTGGTATTCACCTTATAATGGTAGGGTACTCTGCGACGCATCGTTCTTGATGATGCCAAGATCCACTTAAGATGGTCGTCATCCATAAATATCGGGTCCAAGAGTTCCTCCTCCTTCTTTCCTTTATCCTCACCTTCTTCCATTTCTCCTCTCTCTGTCAGTGCTTCCCACCTTGTTACACATTATTTTGGTCACTCTGGCGATGTCTCTATAGTTATGTGTTTAGGCTCTCATAAGGACCTTTTGCCTGAGAAAAGTGAAAGTTGTCTTCTTCTACAAAACATATTTTTAAGAGAAGTTCGCAGGCTGCATATATTGTAGGGTGTGAAAACCCTGATTCTCACAGGCTACTCTATACTTGGATTGCGAGGTGTTCGTATTTTTCTCTATAAGTAGGGTGTGAACCTGCTTCAAAGCTTAAAAGGAAGAAGAGGTTACGAAGGTTCTAGAAGAGGATCTTCTAGAAAATGAGTTGGCATTCACATGGTTGGCATCCTACTAACTTCTCAGATTTAGTGGGATCATCCTCATACCTTAACCATCTCTCCTTCTCCTATATAATGAAAGGTTTCTCAAGGAAGAGGTTAAGCAAGATTGAATAGAGAATTGATGAAATAATAGATTCAGAATTGTGTGAGGAATCTTGTTTGAATTGATGCTTGAGGCTTCCATTTTTCCATTTAGCCATAGTGGATATTCTTCATGCAAGTCTGGAGCAAGCGTGTGTGTTGGAACTGTTAGCGTCAGAGGTCACCCCTGGATTGCTTGCAGGAGAAGAGCCTAACGCCCATCAGTTTTATGTCATGATTTGTTTAATGGGGTGATCAAATGGGTAAGACTCAAGAAAATATAGCTTTGACTTAGGAAACCAGTCCTGGTATGCCGAAAGCAAGGGAGGTCTTGATCCAACTTCTGTCAGCAAATGGATTAAAGGGTGGTAGATGGAAGACTTGTGAGAAGGGCGAGCAAGACTGCCTTGGGTGACAGGCCTTTGGAGTCTTGAGGGTGAAAATCTCAGAGGCCAAGATCCTCTTGGTCCAGAGCTTCAAGGAGCTGAGGGGTGACTCGACTGAATCCGTCAATTCCAAATCATTTCAACGTTGAGAAAATCATAGGAACTGGTTAGAAACAATGCAGCTATTACAGTGATCCAACCTACATCATCTTATAACAACTACAACTCGACTGGATCCTCCAATTTCGAGTTGTTCTAATACAGTAAACAAAGAGATTGGAAAAGAGGCTGACATCCATAAAGTAAGAAATCTCAAATTCCTTATACATTAACCAGAGCGACCAACGCTTCATTAAAACATTACAATCGGGAGCTTTGCTCAACCATCGATACCTTCAAAAATGAAAAAATTGAGTACATATACTTGGGCAGATTTGCCCAACAGAGGCGCGCTCGCCCTTCAAGGCATAAAATCTCTTCAATCAATCTTCAGGCAGAAGTCCTTCGTCAAACATCTCCTTAACTTCGCATGGCCTTGGCAGGGGAGGAGTAGCTGAGCCAGTAAATGTTGAGCTAGCGTGTGCAGACCTCCTCTGGCTAGTCGAGAACTCGGCATGGCTTCTCTGGAAAAATGGGTACACAAGACCCTCTCGAGCAGTCCGCTTGCCAGACCCTCCAATCTTCGCATTTAATGAATGAGGAGAGGTTTCAACCACCCTTTCTCACCTTCATTTACTCCCAGCGAAAACCAGGACCGAGGTCGGATCAAATGGCACTTGGAGATCGCGGTAATTCCTTCTGTGAACATACACGATGCCTTCGGCCCTTCCTGAGTAGCTCCTTTCTTTCACAAGTGACCACGGGTTGTGACCACGTACTTATCCCCAAGGCGCCCTCGACGTTCGCAAATGGGAAGGAGCTAGTCCTTGCTTCTTAAAATCACGATGAGCGAAACACCGAGGCGGCTTAATCTGGCACCATGCGCCCCTCTAGATATGATGGTTCTGAATTCACCCGATGCTGTTGTGGGCCCAGGTCCTGGATTCTCTCGCTACTTTGCAAATCGGGATATGATGGAGCTGTCTTTTGTGCTTCGAAACCACGATGGGCGAAAAGGCGGGGAGCCTAATCGCGCGCCAGGTGTCCGCTTCAAATGGACGGCTGAGGCTGCCCACCCCCTGATACTGTGGGCCCACATTAAAAGTTCTTTCCCTTTCACGATTCACGAGTTCGTGGGTCAAAGACCCTCGACTCCCTTTTATAAACTCCCGATCCCTGAGAGGGCGATATGGGTCGGGCCTCCTTTCTAGTTAGCGCTCTCTGCTTGTAACCGTCGGCTAGAGCCCAAATACTAATGCCTCTCGCAACTCACGGCTTCACGAGCTGGAGTATCAAACTTGGAATTCTCCCCTCGCGAAGTCCCGAGACGCGATGGTCAGCGAAGGTTGACCCCCTCTAGGCACTTTTTGTAACTCACAATCTCGCACAACTAAAAGACATAGTCTGCCCTCCGAACTTACGAACCTCGAGTTCGAGAAATAGCTACTGCGCTTGTACTGATCACGATTTACGCTCCTTGAAAACCCTTTGCACCATACTTAGCACGACTTGGTTAGCTACAACAACCCATCAATCGCTGCTCTGCTCTGTCGATGAATTCTTGCCGCAGAAGAATGAAGTGCCCACTCGCTTGATTTAAGCCCGAAAAATATTTCTTCTGTGAGCTTCGCCCAGCGCTCCTCATGCCATTTGCAATCCTGAATACTCTTGTGTCTCGGACAAGAAATGTTACTAACATTAGGCTCCATGGGGGATAGAGTCGTCCCTGTGATGCTCTAAGGACTCATTTTGCAGTTCCAGTGGCTTGTTGTTGGGCTATGGAGTCATTATTAAGCCGAAAAATAAAAATGAAAATGAACAAAGCAATAAACGGACAATATTTACAAACAAAAGAGTCATTTGTGGCTTAAACAAAACATTTCTTCAGAAAATGCCTATTTACTGGGCTGTTGAAAACTTCTTCACCCTCCAAATCCTACAGCCGATATGTGTTATTTGAGAAAACTTCAGAAATTTTGAAAGGCCCAATCCACATGGCTTCAAATTTACCGTGTTTTCCCTTGTCTTGTTTAGGGTCATCCCATTTCAACACTAGGTCTCCTGTCTGAAATTTTTCCTTCTTGGACTTCTTATCAAAAACCTACTTGATCCTTTGTTGATGGTCCCTGGCCTGCTGGACCTCTACTAGCTGATGAATCCTTCTGATCATGTCATCGGGCTCTTCCTGATGATCCTGGAGGAATTTTTCTACAGGAATGGCTAAATGAGAAGGGAAAACGGCCTCCGCCCCATAGACTAATTGGAATGGAGAAATGTCAATATATCTCTTTGTGGTTACTCGGTCGGCCCATAGAGAAAATTTCAACCTGGAGTGCCAGGCCTTCTTGTTGTCTTCCAACAATCTCTTGATGATCCTTATCAGGATTTTATTGGAGGATTCTGCCAAACCATTTCCCTATGGATAATATGGGGTGGAGTGAATGAGCTTGATTCTGAACTGCTCGCAGAACTTGGCCAATGGCTCAGACCCAAAAGAAGCTATGTTATCAGTGACAATTTTATTTGGACAGCCAAATATTGTGATGAGGTCCTCCAGGAATCCAATGATTACCTTGTGGGAAGCACACCTAGTAGGGATATCTTCAATCCACTTGGTGAAGAAATCTATAGCATTCAAAATCCACCTATGATGCCCATTGGAAGCAGGGTGAATTTCTCCAATAAAGTCTAGGCACCACTGCTAGAAAGGTCCTGAAACCACCACCAGATTTAACGACACAGACTTGAGCTATTGCTTTCCTACAAATTTTTGACATTTTATGCAGGCTCTGACCCTTTTGTAGACGTCAGTGAACACGGTAGGCCAAAAGTATCCAGTCCTGAGGATTTTGTCGGTTGTGGCTTTCCAAAAATGGTGTCCTCCACATAGGCCGCTATGAAATTAAACCATCATCATTTCAACCTCTTATGGACTTATGCATTTTAAAATCACCCCTAGGGGGTCTCTCCAATATAACACTTGATCGATCAGGCAGTATCTGACTTCCTTGAGCTTTAGAGATCTTGCTTTGTTCCTTTACAGGTCATCTGGGGGCTGCAACTCTTGTAGAAAGTATATGACATCCTTATACCAAGGAGATCGAGCTAATGGGGGATCTCTTCGAGGGTCCATTTCAGACAGTCAACTTTGTGGGATTCCTGAGCATTCGTTCATGAAACATATCCCCAGAGCTTTGAAATTGGCTTCAGCCAATAGCTTGGCTAAGCCTTGACTTTTGATCAATTTGGTGGGTTTTATTTCCAGGTCGAACTCCAGAATCCTGTCTATCCACTTGCTCCTTCTCCTGTCTATGTCCGGCTGGATGAGGATGTCTTTAACAGCAGCTGAGGGGACATAAGCGATGATTTTTTATTGCAGGACATAGATTCTAAATGATTTGAGGGCCTTTACCAGTGCGTAGGCCTGCTTCTCCATAGTGTCATACCTGACTTCGACATCCCTCAATGCTCGGCTGAAATAAGTGATGGGTTGCTCTAGCCCCATGTCGTTTGTCTGTAATAGAACAGCAGCCACCGTGTCAGGTGAGGCAAAGGAGAAAATGAGGAAATCCTTTGAGTAATTGGGACTAATAAGAACAGGGGCTTCAGTCAGGGCCTTCTTGATTTTCTCAAAGGAATATCGTGATTCATAAGTCCACCTCACTTCATTTCCTTTCCTTACCATGGCTATTATAAGTTTCACCTCCTCAGCAAAGTTAGGCACGAACCTCCTCAGGAAATTAATCTTACCAAGGAAAGATTGGACCTCCTTCTTGGACCTCAGGATCGACAATGCTTGTATCGCCTCAACTCTGCTAGGATCAATTTTGACTCCTTCCGCTGATACTATGTGGCCTAACAACTTTCCCTCCTGCATGGCGAAAAAAGAATTCTTGGGGTTTAATGAAATTCCAAAACTCCTGCATTTCAGAAAAACCTTCCTGAGATGACAACAGTGTTCTTTATCAGATTTTGAAAACACTCTAATGTCATCCAGATAGATGACCACAAATTTATCCTTTTCCCCAACGAAAGCTATGTCCATGGCACGCTGGAACATTTCCCCTGCATTCATTAATCCAAATGGCATCTTGGCATACATGAATGTCCCCCATGGAGTAGTGAATGTTGTTTTTTCCCTGTCCTCAGGAAGAACAAAGACTTGATTGTAGCCAGAGAAACCATCAATCATGGATATCCTGGAAGCTCCTGTTACCCTCTGCAATATGTGTTCCATCTTTGGTAAAGGGTAATTATCCTTTTGTGAGCTCCTGTTCAGATTTTTGAAGTCTACACAGAATCTGATTTCTCCATTATTTTTCCTTACTGGCACCAGGTTGGCCACCCACTCTGAATATCTCAACGGTACAATGATCTGAGCTTGTAGCAGCTTCTTCATCTCCCTCTCCATGATAGGCAACAACATAGGATTGACGTAATGATCCCAAGCCAAATTGTTTCTTGGAATCACTAACTACTACTAATTTATTGAGTTATTAAGTGCATACAAGATTCATCAACACATGGTGTTGTGGGGTATTCTACCCTACGGACTAACAAGCTAGGGCTTTAAACTTGTACGCATATCATGACCCTTCAAGAATAACTTTTAACCTCCTACCCAAACCTATAACCCTTTTTC
>JZKD02S1624312.1:23888-50062 GCA_000966675.3 Picea glauca | reverse complement strand
TTCTTAAGTCAACTTAAAAATATAACTTTTAACTTCTTGACTTTTTCCCCCCTTCAGTGTGAGACTATGACCTAGTGGGGGTGTCCAGGCCACTGAGTCTCCTCATTACCTCTCTGAGAGGTGGGGGACATTACAATTGATCTATCTCAGCTTCTTCCTAAATGGCTTAGCCTCTTCCTTCAGTGGGATCTTGTGTTCAATGATTGATGTGTCATATGTCTTGAGGTCTTTGTAGGTCCATGCAAACACATCAGCAAATTCTCTCAGCAACTCAGTATATTCGGCCCTCTGTTCTCTGGTCAAACCCCTTGACAACTTGACAAACTTAGGCTCCTTCGGTGTGCCAATATTGCACTCGGCTATGTCAGCATCTTCATCTGAAACCCTGCCCTTTCCTGCCACATCGTTCCCATTGAACAATATTTCTAAAGGGACTAGTCCCCTTGGAATGTGATTGCTAGGCAGTTGCACAATGTCATGCTTTGCTATTTTACTCAGAAAATTACCCCCATCAAAATCTTCCTCAGAGACAGAATCTTGGTCGATATGCATCTCTGAAAATTCTTCGACAGTCTCCAAGAATTTCTTGATCTCAAGATCATCCTCGAATACCTTCCAATGTTTGACATTGTCCGGTATGGAGGGCCTGTATTTTACTTCTACATCATATCTAAATTTGGGCGGCAAGGGTACTTTGAAATTGCTCGTTGATGTAGCCAAGGAATCTACCACTGTGTTCTCCTCTCTTGGGATGAAAGAAATATTAAACACTGAGAAGAAACTGTCAATTAGGTCCCATACCTCATTTTTGTAACTCCTGAGTCGAGGATGCTTAGCCTGATAAGCGCTTCTGATCTGCTGGACTACCAACTCGGCATCTCCGAACACTGCTAACTCCTGGATTCCCATTTCCCTTGCAGCTCTTAATCCTAGGATGAGAGCTTCATACTCTGCCACATTGTTGGTAGCTTCAAATTCTAGTTTGTATGACAGAGATATGGTTTCCTAAGCAGGGGACACAAAAACCACCCCAGCTCCAGCGCCTTCCCTGGAAGAGGCTCCATCAAAGAACATTTTCTAGACGGGGGTGATGGAGGGAGGAAATTTAGGGGAAATGGTGGGTTTCTTTCTGAGTTTGAGAGGAGGCTCGGGGGCATGGGTGAGTTGTATTAAAATGGAGCCTAAATCAGTGTCCAAGAAAAAGATGGGATGATTGGTAGGGTTAGCTTCATCGCTGATTATATAGGTCAGTTGAGCTTCTTTGTATAGCCTTCTATGCTCTCCTACAAACACTGGGATAGTGGCATATGTGAGATCCATATGCAAGGTTCCCCCTAGTATCTTTATCCAAGATCTTGATAACAACATACCGAACTTGGGGGGGACATCGGCCACTACAATATCCATGACCACACTTTTCATGGGCAACTGAAACAAGGTCACAACCAGGTCTTTGATAACTCCTAGACACTGAACTTTCTAGAGTAAAAATAATAGAGGTCATGATAGGCTCGGGTGACCTCTAGTCCTAACTCTTCCATGACAATTTTGGGCATAAGGTTGTGAGAAGCCCCCGAATCCATAAAAAAATTGTGTAGTACCTTGTCATGTATGTTCAGGGAAGTGTAAAAAGGAGGGGATGAGTCATTCATGTCTTCTACCATAGGACCTAGAATAACTGCAGGTTTTTTATCTTGCAAGTTGATGGAGTCTGTGGGAAGGCTTAAGGCTTCATACTTTAATAGCTCAGAGAAGCGTTTTTTGAATTTTTCATGCTTAATTAGCTCGGTGAGGGGTACAGGTATCCTAATCTTTTGAATTTCATGCTCAAAATTAAAAGAAGATGTAAGCTTGTGGATTTCTCTTATTTCGAGAACATGACTCTGGAAAATGGGAGAGAGGGGTTGATCCTTCTTACCTCTGCTACTATCCGCTACTTCATTAGTAAGCTTCTCTGTTCCAGCGGACCGCTCAGGAACATCAGGTACTGCTGTCTTTTCCTTAGACCTCATATCATATCTACCTTGGCTACCACTAGTCTTGTCTCCCTTGCTCAATTCATTTAGCTGACTGTCCATAAGAGACTCCTCATAATCTAATTGAGTGAGATGAGGAAAAGGAGGCGTGTCTCCGAAGCAATGGATTTCAGGATCAAGTTCCTCTGCTCCTTCTTGTTCCTCCTCGGCCATGAAATTGTTTTGAAAAGGGGCCTGATTTTTTTGGTTGTCTCTATCTCTTCCCCTTTCTCTCTGCATAGTCGGGGGATCTTTATTGTTGGGCCTCCTAAAACCTCCTTTGTTTTCAGTGTTTTGAGGGCCCCTGTATGCCTGTCTTCCTTCCACCTTCATTCTCTCCATCTCTGCAGACAGAGACTTCAACAATTTGGTCAATTCATCCACTTGAGGGTGGGGCACCGACGGGCCCGAAGTCGAGGCTTCGGATCTTCCCTTTCTCCTGTCTGCATCAACCTTGTTCCTCAGTATGTCAGCTACTAGTACATTATATTCCACCTCTATGGCTGCATATTTCATTTGAGCTAAGGAGGCGGCTCTTCTTTCTCTCAATAAAAGACAGAAATTGAGGCCAAACGTGCTAGTGTAAGAAATTTTGGCTGAGGCTTCTGAGGGATTTATTTCAGCAGGAATCTTATTATACATCTTATTGAATCTTTTGGAGAAGTCGGAGATGGACTCTCCTTCCATATTCTTCAGAGACCCAAACTCTATCATGTAATACATGAAATCTTTCCTATCTCTCCACTACCTCAGGAAAACACTATCTAGGGCTTCAATCCCAGCAATAGATCCTGGAGCCAATCCTCTAAACCATTTCCTCACCTCGCCATCCAGGCTCTGGACACAGACTCTCATCTAGACATCTTCATTTTCAATGTTGAGGTTGTCTGTGTAGCTGTAGAAAGAATCCAGATTCTCTTCCGCAGTTACGTCCCCTTCCCCAGTGACCTTGGGCATGTATTTCAAGTAATCTCCAGCTGGGAGAGGATTCATAGGATGAGGTAGGATCAAGGGAGCATATATGGTAGCGACTATGGCATACATTCTATTCATAGGGGGATTAGCACCAGCCATAGAGATATTAGGTGGAGGAGAAATGGGAGGAGAAGGAGTCCGCGAAGGGGCTACTGGGAATGAGTCCTGAAGTGGAGTGGGAAACAAAAGGGGATTTAAGGAGAAGGCCAATGAGATCAAGTTAGCAGATTCTCTTCTTTGTGCAAATACAGAAACAATGACAAAAGGAGGATTGGGGAAATCTACTATGGTCCCGGGTCTACGATAAGGTACAGTTTCAAGGGAGAGGGGAGTGACAAGGTTTCATCCCTCGAGTCCGAGACCGGGAGAAGAAAACTCAACAAGAATACTCCCAAAATTTAAGAAACGAGAAACTTGAGAAACAGGTGTGTCAAGAAACTGAGGAGGAGAAAATGGAGTCCCCATAGAAGGAGATGGCGGATTACCTGGTTCAACGGTGGAAGCTTCTTCTTTAGGAGCCTTTCCTTTCCTGAGAACCACCTCTGGGTCAACTTCAGGTGTAGCTAAAGGAAGCTATGGATGTGACCGCGTGTGTCTACCTCTGAAAGCCACAATTAACACGGCAGGTTCACCACAATGGAGTCGCCGGGTGCACAGTAGAAATCTTGATAATTCTGATATCTGATGCACCTTGAGAATCAGTTGATCATTGTCGTTCAATCTCGGGGAAAATATTCAACTTCGTCCCCGGTAGCAGCGCCAGAAATGTTAGCGTCAGAAGTCACCCCTGGATTGCTTGCAGGAGCAGAGCCTAACGCCCATCAGTTTTATGTCACAATTTGTTTAATGGGGTGATCATATGGGTAAGACTCAAGAAAATATATCTTTGACTCAGGAAACCAGTCCTAGTATGCCGAAAGCAAGGGAGGTCTTGATCCAACTTCTTTCATCAAATGGATTAAAGGGTGGTAGATGGAAGACTTGTGAGAAGGGTGGGCAAGACTGCCTCGGGCGACAGGCCTTCAGAGGCTTGAGGGTGAAAATCTTGGAGGCCAAGATCCTCTTGGTCTAGAGCTTCAAGGAGCTGAGGGGTGACTCGACTGAATCTATCAATTCCAAGTCATTTCAGCATTGAGAAAATCACATGAACTGGTTAGAAACAATGCAGCTATTACAGTGATCCAACCTACATCATCCTATAACAGCTACAACTCGACTGGATCCTCCAATTCTGAGTTGTTCTAATACAATAAAAAAAGAGATGGGAAAAGAGGCTGACATCCATAAAGTAAGAAATATCAAATGCCTTATACATTAACCAGAGCGACCAACGCTTCATCAAAACTTTACAATCGGGAGATTTTCTTAACCATCAATACCTTCAAAAATGCAAAAACTGAGCACATATACTTGGGCATATTTTCCCAACAAAGGCACACTCACCCTTCAAGGCATAGCATCTCTTCAATCAATCTTCGGGCAAAAGTCCTTAGTCAGATGTCTCCTTAACTTCGCATGGCCTTGGCAGGGGAGGAGTAGCTGAGCCAGTAAATGCTGAGCTAGCGTGTGCAGACCTCCTTCGGCTAGTCGAGCACTCGGCATGGATTCTTTGGAAAAATGGGTACACAGGACCCTCTCAAGCAGTCCTCTTGCCAGACCCTCCAATCTTCGCATTTAATGAATGAGGAGAGGTTTCAAACACCCTTTCTCACCTTCATTTACTCCCAGCGAAAACCAGGACCGAGGTCGGATCAAATGGCACTTGGAGATCGCAGTAATTCCTTCTGTGAACATACACGACACCTTTGTCCCTTCCTAAGCAGCTCCTTTCTTTCACAAGTGACCACAAGTTGTGACCACGTACTTATCCCCAAGGCACCCTCGGCATTCGCAAATGGGAAGGAGCTAGTCCTTGCTTCTTGAAATCACGATGAGAGAAATGTCGAGGTGGCTTAATATGGTACCACGCGCCCCTCTAGATCTGATGGTTCTGAATTCAGCCGATGTTGCTGTGGGCCCAGGTCCTGGATGCTCTCGCTACTTCGCATATCGGGATATGATGGAGTTGTCTTTTGTGCTTCGAAACCATAATGGGCGAAAAGGTGGGGAGCCTAATTACACGCCAGGTGTCCGCTTCAAATGGACAACTGGGGTTGCCCCCCCCGATACTGTGGGCCCACTTTAAAAGTTATTTCCCTTTTGTGATTCGCGAGTTCATGGGTCAAATACCCTCAGCTCCCTTTTATAAACTCCCGATCCCCGAGACGGTGATACGGGTCGGGCCTCCTTTCTGGTCAGTGCTCTCTGCATGTAACCGTCGGCTAGAGCCCAAGTACTAATGCCTCTCGCAACTCACAGCTTCACGAGCTAGAGTATCGATCTTGGCATTCTCCCCTCGCAAATTCCCGAGACGCGATGGCCAGCAAAGGTTGACCCCCTCTGGGCACTTTTCGTAACTCGCAATCTCGCACAACTAAAATACATAGTCCGCCCTCTGAACTTACGAACCCTGAGTTCGAGAAATATCTATTGTGCTTGTACTGATCGTGGTTTACGCTCCTTGAAAACCCTTTGCGCTGTACTTAGCATGACTTGGTTAGCTGCAACAACCCATCAATCGCTGCTCTTCTCTGTCGATGAATTCTTGTCGCAGAAGAATGAAGCGCCAGCTCGCTTGATTTAAGCCCGAAATGGATTTCTTCTGTGAGCTGCGCCCAACGCTCCTCGCGCCATTCACAATCGTGAATACTCTTGTGTCTCGAACAAGAAATGTTACTAACAGGAATGAAGGACCATCGAAAGGAATCTTGCGACATCAAGGCAATCTGGTTGTATCTTCTACTTTCGTTTAATATAATACAGTGGCATGTCCCTTTCCCATAAAATCACTCTTATTTTATTACATAACTCCTTGATCACATGTTTAGGTCTTCATTGAATGTATTATTTTTTCTTTCACCTTGGTTGATTTGTGTCATTGTAGATTTGATATCACAAGGCTACCAAAGCGAAGCAGGGAGAACAAAGACATAAGGAAGCGATATCTAAAGGTATGTCACTTATTCCTTCTTCGATGAAAAATTCAATGATTGTAAATTAGGGAAAGCATCATGTCCTATCATGATTTGTTCTAGATCTAGGTGGATCTAGGGAGATCTGTTAATGTACACATGTTATCAGACTAATCGGTAGGTGCGGGCACTAACAGGTCTCTCTAGATCCACCTGGATCTAGAACAAAATAGGACAGGACATGACTCTTTCCCTAAGTTATGACCATTGAAATAGCTAATAAGGAGGAACAAGGGACATACCTTTGAATCGCTTCCTTGGGTCTTTGTTGCTCCTTCTTCGCTCCAGTGCTCTCGTGAGGTCAAGACCAAGACAACACAAACCAACCAAAGTGAAGATAGAAAAATGTATTCAATAGTCAACTTATGTGTACGATCAAGGAATTACACAATAAAGTAAGAATGACTTTATGGGAAAAGGACATGTCGTTGTATCATATTAATCAAAAGTAGAAGATACAACATGATCGCCTTGATGTCGCAAGATTCCTTTCGGTGACTCTTGGCTCCAACACACACACTTGCTCAATCCTTGCATGAAGAATATCCAATTCCTCTTGATAGAGTTGCTAGAGTCTCCAAGCTCTTGTTTAAGCTGGGTTCTTCACACAATTTCTTCACCAATTCTCCAATTAATCTTGCTTAACCTTTTCCATGAGAATCCTATCAATATATAGGAGAGGATGAGATGGTTACATGGATGAGAATGATCCCACCAAATCAAGGAAACCAACAAAATGATAACCATTCGAACACCAACCCATTCTCTAGAAGATTCCCTTCTAGAACCCTCGAGACTTCTTCATTTTTCCAAGCTTGAGGACAAGTTCGCACCCTAAGTATAGAGCACAGTGTGAGAAGTTCGCACCCTATCTAAAGGTATCCTGTGAGAATGGGTCATTCTCGCACCCTAGGCTATAAGTAGCCCACAAACTCTCTTTAAAAACATGTTTTCTGGAAGGAGATGAATGCCACTTTTCTCAGGAGAAAGTTCTTGTTGGGAGCCTGAGTACACCATTGTTAATACACCATCTAGATGACCAAAATCATGGGTAAAAACGCATATATCGATTTATCCTATAACAAAATTGGTGACTCCACTGGGGATATGACTCATTTTGTTGTTTTTTGTTGGCCATTTTCTCTTAGCCTACTTTTTTTCATTGCCAACCAGTCTCTGAGTCTGTAGGAGACCCATATAGACTCTCTGGACCTAGAAGTTCGCTCAAAAGTTTTGTCCCTTTTCCAAATTTTCCTTGATTACAAATGATCTCACACTGTACCTCTCTATAGCCTACGAGAACCATTAATTTTTGCACCCTACTATTCAGTCCAGTGCGACCTTCTCGCAACCTGCCTGTGTCTAGACTGCGAGAATTCCTAACTTTCGCACTATACCCCACTACTAGGCTGCAAACTCATTTGTAAAATTTTTGGATTAGGTATTCTTGTTTTTTTGATGCCCAAATATGTTTTTTTACCTGGGAAGAACTTCTTTTGCCAGTGTTTGACTGTTTCTTGACTTCAAATCTTGCGGTTGATTGGTTTTCGGAGATCAAAAACTCTTCTTATTCATTTCTCCCAGTTTTTACTTCTTGACCTTTTATCAACAAGGGTATAATCTCTGATTCTGAGATCTGAGTGCTTGTTTGGTCAAAAGTCTTTGATTGGATTAAAAGTTGGGATTAATTGTTCTTTTAGATTGCTTGTTGCTTGGAAAGTTCTTTGTCCATGTGCATTTGAAGAGACTTTTTCTTGTGTTTGTTGAGTATTTTATTTTCATTTTGAAAGATCGATTTGGGTGTTTGTTGAGTATTTTATTTTCATTGGTTGCTTACCTTTTCTTAGTTCCATCCCTATTTTTTTTTGGTTTATAAAAAAAAAAATTAAAGTCTTTTTCTTTTAAGCAATCATTTATTCAGAAAATATTGGCGTTAAAATATTGCAAGAGAACGAATATTGAATTTACCTTGTCAATGTTTGTTTGGTACTACATTTAAAAAGAGAATTGCACATGGTAGTTTGCATTGTTCCAGAAAACTCCTTTTTCCCTGTTGTAGATAGAATTCATCGAACGAAAGTTTGTATCATTCATTTCTATTTACGCATTGTTGGGTCAAAGTCTTACACATCATTGGTTTCATTTCCATCTCCCTCTTGCATAACAATAGCCTTTAATAATAATGCGCAACTTTAAAATTCAACTAGTAACATTTTCTAGGGCTCTTTTGCACCAACATTAGCTAGGCTAGAGATTTGGAATAGGCAATGAGACACACTCTCCAAAGCGCAAAACACAGAACAATATCTTGTGATAGGGAGTGTCAAATTCCATTTGCAACATTTTGTCCTGGGAACCCCTTCTCACACAAGGTTCAAAACTGAGGTCACTTTGAGATTGACAGAGTTACCCACCCTTCTTTGCTGATATTGGTGTAGAGATTGCATGTATTACGGGGGTCTCTTGAAGGTATACCCACTATGATGAGTGGAAGCCTCTCAAGTTGATTTCGGGCTAGATACCCTGCCCTTGTGTGTGGATCGGACTATCGACTATTTCCCAAGCCATCATTATTGTTTGTGGTAACTTTAGTAGCCTATCTTCTTAGTGTCTTACACAAGGTGACTGTGGAGGGGTAAGTATTCACAGTACCTGGAATCAACATTGGCCAAACTCACTCGGGCTCCTTGGAGGGTATACCCACGATTATGTGTGGGAGCTTGCACCAGAGTGTAAATCTGTTAAGTAGGTCGTCAATGTAAATTTTCCACCCTAGCCAAGCCCCTTCTTGTCTCGACATCGCGACGAACCGACCCTAGTGGCATCACCTAGTATTTCACACCTAATTACCAGATTCTTGTTGGTGGACAATTTCACCCTGGAGACCAAAAGCAATCCCCTTTTGGAGGTCAAATCCCAATTGGGACACAACCCTTGATTGGAGGGCAATCCCCACCTACCCCACCCTATGGACAGAACATACCTGTAGCCTTGGCCCAGTATTAGAACTATCTTATCCAAAATAATCCTCAATCGACTAGGGGGAAACAACCTCAAGCTATCCCTTTCATACCCCCTAGTACAGGCCAACCATATCCAGGTCCATCCAATTCCATTTGGGGCTTGAACACTCAACCCAATGTCCCTGTTCAAGGGAACAACCCTAATCAATACAACCCTATACGTTATATGCCTCCACACCAACAACCGAATCTACTCGGATCTTCGCATTATATGCAAACTGCTTACGGTCCTACTGGGATACCTATGGGACTTCCTCCCCAAAGTCACCAATACCCCCACGTGAATAGACAGTTACTCTTCTTAGCCACCCTAGACCTCCCTGATCTGTCTAGAATTTTAAATGATCCTATCAGTCACTCTCCTCAATGGCCTGTCATACCGGCCAAACTACCATATGAAATTCCTAAGTTCGATGGTAAACCGGGAGAGAACCCGAACAATCATGTAATGACTTTCCACCTTTTGTGTTCATTCAACTCTTTGATGGATGACTCTATTCGATTACGTATTTTTTAGCGAACTCTCACGGGTTCGGTCATGAAGTGGTATATAGAATTACCATGAGGCTTCTTCACTGAATTTAACACCCTCGCCATGGATTTCCTCACCCACTACCAGTTACCGATCTGTTACGAAATGGGAACCGAAATTTTGAGTTCTTTCAAACAAACCAAAGCCACTCATATCTCTGATCATATTCATGAGTGGCGACGGAGACAAGATCTCATCAAACTCAAGCTTCCCGATCAATTACTGGTAGAGTGGTTCACAAAATCATTCATGAATGAAATCACTTGTGACATCTCTATGGGTGGAGTTGTCATAGAAGAAAAGGTGATCAGTCATGCTCAATACCTTGACCTCATTTACTCACAAACAGGTACTCTTTATGATTCCCTCCCTGACGCACCTCGTCTTTCTACTACCGCTACTTCAACTACTCCTGCTGCTTCTCATGCAGCTGATGGTGTGATTGGCACTTTCCATGCCCAACCCCACTCTTCACAAGCCTC
Organism: Picea glauca; assembly: GCA_000966675.3. Taxonomy (NCBI): domain Eukaryota; kingdom Viridiplantae; phylum Streptophyta; class Pinopsida; order Pinales; family Pinaceae; genus Picea; species Picea glauca. The sequence continues at coordinate 39,964 of JZKD02S1624312.1, read as the reverse complement.
TACCACCAACCCCAAGTCCGTTGCTTCTAATGTTAAACATGCTCTGTCTTCTAATTCTCCCGCCGACAAGACTTCTGAGGTAAACTTTGTTCAATCTACCCCTGTCGGAAAGAATAAATCCAAAAAAGGGAAGGGTAAGAATAAGGAGGATAAAAATAATCTACAATCTGAGAAGAGAAAAACACAACCTATTGATGATAAGGATAAGCATAAACCCTGATACCCTTGTCTTATATGTGGTGATGATCACTACACTAAGGATTGTCCAAGACGATCCGAGGTTACTAAGTTCCTTCAAGGGACCTTGAAACCGCCTACCCCGGTCATGTTTTCACAACCCTTCCCTTCTCAACAACAGGCCCAATTGGTCATTCATGACCAACCTTCCCCCTCCACTACATCCTATGTCTTAATGTGTACATGTGATTCAAAGAAGAATGACGTCACACTTACCACTCGAGCCAAAGATTATTCTTCCTCCAAAGAGAAGGTTGATGAAATACCTCCTTCGTTGGTCCAACCATCTCCCTCGGCTCCACCTACCAATGGTCCTCTTCAGCTCGAACGACTGAGCCTAGATACAGTTCTTCACCCTCCCCCAAAGGGTGTTGTTTGAAAGTCTTTTTTCAATCCTCATGCACATGTTGCCTAGAAATACAATATTGTAGAAGATCTGGCCCAAGAACCGTCAGCGATGTCATCCCTCGAAGTCCTTCAGAGTTGTCCTACACAACGGAAGGCACTGTTGAAATCCATTGGTGGAATTGACCCTACAGATACAAATTTAATAATCTTTGACTTGGAAGATCACATTCCAAGGTTACCCCCTCAACTCGCATTCCAAATACAAGTTATTGTCTCTGAAAAGAACATTTGTAGAATAGTTATTGATGAGGGTGCCTCGACGTGTGTCATGTCTATTGCCTGCTGGAAAGCTATCAGCTCTCTTCCCTTAACTGAATCACACAACACGCTCAAAGACTTTAATGGCTCTGGATTTAAGCCTTACGGTGTCCTCCCTTCATTGCCTATTATGTTAGAAGGAAAAACAGTCAACAGTGAAGTTGAGGTCTTTGACACTCCTCTCGATTACAACCTTTTACTTGGTCATAGTTGGATCGATTCCATGTGTACAGTTGTGTCCACTCTTTTCTGTGTCATACGTTTTCCACATCAGGGAAAAGTGATTACGATGTACCAATTAGCCTTCTTTAACTCTGATACACATATCAACAACATACCTTTCATTGCAAAAACACCCAAAAGGCATCCGAGAACCCAAAAGGCAAGAAACCTTGCCTTCGCAAATCGCAAAATCCTGATACCTGAAATCCCGACGTGCTTGGCAATAGAGAAGAGAAGTCTCGAAGGAACCTAGATCATCCATCAAAGGAGACGTGTGGTAAGTGGTCAGAGTTTAGGGGAAAGTCCCGAAATCCCGTGGACCGTTGGATCCACACTCTTAAGAGCCGTCGATCTCTTACATGAATTCCCATAACGGAATTCAGAGATTTGAATGACGAAGAGTCTTGGAGTCGTCGTATTTCGAAATCTCGAATACTGAAACCTTGGAAGGATCCATACTATTGAATCAGGGGAGGCTTACGACCATCAATCTCCCTTTGGAGGGAAATTTTCCATTCGCTAGCCCTGTCAGGGTTCGACGTTTCGCTATTTCGAGCTTCGGGGTTTGCAAAGTCGAAAGAATCGACATTCTGGTAGCACTGAGCTGTGAAGTGCGATGATATGTCATACTGGTTTATCTCGTAGTCATGACCCACAACCACATGGAGGTGGACATATGAGGAACTAGCAGACGCTAAGTCCCCGTGCGTAATTTGGGGATTTTGATCCTCGAGAAATCAACGAAAATTTTGATTTTCGTACTGGGTGTGTTACATAAAACCTCTTAGGTTGATTAAGATTCCATCTCTCGAATACGATGGGGTGTCCTCTCTGCATCAAAACTTCACCAATCCCTTCCCCAGATGCGTCACACTCTAGTACAAATGGCAAGGTGAAGTCTGGTAGTGCCAACACTGGACAAGTGCCCATGACTTCCTTCATGTGATCAAAGGCTTCCTATGATTTCTCGGTCCATATGAAGGCCCCATTCTTGGTAAGATCTATCAGCAGTGTTGTTATTGGATAAATCCGTAAGTGCGGACACAAACCGATCTTCCTAGATCCACCTGGATCTAGAACAAAGCAAGACAAAATAATACTCTTTCCCTATATTTGACTATTGAATGAACTAAGAGGCAAGAACAAGGAACATACCTTATTAACGCTTCCGTTGGTCTTTGTTTCTCCCGATTCACTCCAATGCTCTCGTACAATCAAGACCAAAATGATACAAACCAAGTGGAGTGAAGAAAGCACAATCTGTTCAATAGTGAATCTATGTATATGATCAAGGAGTTATACAATAAAGTGGAATTAGCTTTATGGGAAAGGGACATATTACTGTATCATATTAATGGAAAGTAAAGATTACAACCTGAGCCTTGATGTCACAAAATTCCTTTCGATGGCCCTTGGCTCTGACACACACACTTGCTCACTTGCATGAAGAATATCGACTACTTTGGATGAACTTGTTGGAGTCTTCTAGTTGTTGTAGCATCAGTCCTTCACACAATTCTTTCACCAATTCTCCAATGAATCTTGATTCTTTTCTTCTAACTTTTTTCATGAGAATTCACTCAATATATAGGAGAGAATGAATTGGTTACTTTGATAAGAATGATCCCAAAATATCAGGGAATCCAGTACTACGATAACCATTCGAATGCCATCTCATCCTTCTAGAATATTCCCTTCTAGAAGCTTCGAGAATTCATATTTTTCCTTGCTAAAGAAAGAGTTCGCACCCTAGTAGTTCAACACAGTGCGAACTTCTTGCACCCTGGCTTAAGGCAACCTGCAAGAATCATGCATTCTCACAGACAAATATACTAGCAGCCTGCGAACAGTCCTCAAAAATGTGATTTCTGAAAAGAGATGAAGGTAACTTTTCTCAGGAGAAAGTTCTAATGAAGAGCCTGAGTACACCATCATCAATACATCATCATGATGACCAAAATCATGGGTAACAGAATGCCCCCCAAAGTATGAGGTTGGAACCAGTGATAGTCGATATACTTTGTAAGTTGCATGTGTGTGTCAGGAACCAGGAGCACACCTAATCGGAAACCTGCAAACAACCAAGCATTTGCAGAATATCATATATACCAATTCTGAGGTAGGCATTCCCATACTCAGATCATAGACTGATGATAATTGTAGACCTGGGTCATGGCCACCAATCATACACTGTGGATCCATGCCATCAAAATATAGCATAGCCACCGAAATACATTGTGGATCTATGCGAGAAATTTCAAATCAAGACGACATAGCCACGAGAGATACACAGTGGATCTATGTGTCGTAAATTATACATACTCCATCGCAACTTGGACAAAGATGATATCCAGGGTCTTCAATCTCCTCGCCCAAAGTACGAATCTAACCATGTGATTACATGTGTTGAATTCGAACATGGCAGAAACCACTTGATTACCGGTCATTGATGAAACCGTTAACAAGCACGAGGGAAATCACCATTGATGTCAATGACTCCCAAGGTACCATAGTACAATCCATCAAGTGTGAATGAATGAGTTGAAGTCAAACATCTGATGGAATCTTTCGATTAGGGGTCAATGATGTAAACCCATTGTCGAAAGCGAGGAAACTTGCCATTGAGGCATGCAAGCTCCAAGGTACCAAAGAATTTCTAAGTCTTGATTCTGGATAATGAGATGAAGTTGACGGAACAAAACTCGTCATAGGAGGGCCTTGATGTATCCCCCATCAATGACATGAAATGAGTAACATAGTTTGAAGGTGAAACAAATTATTTTCCAAATTGAACTGGACACAGGGAAGGCCGACACAGAGATAATGGACAATTGCAGATGGTCGACTCGATATAGGTTTCAGATGGATTTATCTTGAACATATGAATGACACGACCAATGATTTGGCAGCATTGACTCAAAGATGACACAGGGAATGACCTTGTAGCAAATCGAATGAGAGACAAATGGATTTCCCAAACCGGCTTCAAAGGATGAATAGGGTGTGTCATATTCAAGAGCAACACTTACTGCCAATTAATACGAAGATGAAAACATATCCCTTTCCCAAATTTTTCCTCCACCATTTCTAGCAAGTACCTCTTTAATTTTATGCAAGCTTGAGGAGGATAACATATGCTTGTTGATATAATCTCATCCTTCAAACGAGTCCCTCGGAGTATTTTTAACGAACCCTAAGAAGGAGTGGTTCGGTCCCATCACGGGTCTGTTAATGTTTGTTTAACGAGTCCAGAGATAGAAAACTCAAAGGTTTTTCAAGATTATAGAGTTTGGAAAAACACTTAAATGGTAAATCTCTTAGTTCCTTTTTCATAAAATAATTTGGACAAGACTGAAAAAGAGATAAATTATCGCTCACCAGATGCTTACTTCAAATACTATATCGAGAGTGAAAATAGCAAGGTCGCTCGATGATCTTTTCATGTTTAGAGAGTCTGAAAAGAGCTTAAAGAGGACTCCAGGGGGGTTCCTTTTTTGTATAACCTTGTTGAGCCCGAAAAAGTGATAAAAGTATGCTCGATCACGTTCTCATGTATTTAAGAGCGCAAGAACGGACAAAAATGACGCTCGAGGTTTTATGTAAAAAACCCTAAAAAACAATCAAAAACACACGATAACCAAGAAAAATATGTCCATATCCCTGTATTGAATCGTCAAATTCATCACGCCTGCACAATTTTCACTCATCATGACATTAGGTATTAGGGTTTAGTTGATAAATAATTATAAAAATCCAAAATGATATAGTAAAAGTAAATAAAATGAGTAAAAACTCTTTTTTACCACACCATTTGACATTTCCACTATTGAGCTCCAAAAAACCCCTCTTTTACCCTCCGAGTTCGACGTTAGATTGCGGGAGCTATGAGAGACCATTCAGCGATCCGTCTGTGGCATTAAGGTAGGCTCTTCATCCTTAACATTTTCATGGTTTCATTTTGTCATTTCATTGGTTAAATTTCAATGTATAAGATGTTTTTCTAGGCCCTATATGTCTGTTGTCATTCTCGCAGGCAACCCATATGGGGCCTGCGAGAATGATGTGTTCTCGCACTGTGAAAATGGGGCACCTGCGAGGTTCTCACACTGTGCAAATGGGGCACCTGCGAGAACTGCAAAGCCCAAAAAACTTTTAAATTTTTAGCCAAATGAAAAAGATTTAAAGCATGAAAAAGTTATTAATCCTCCTTTTATGTTCCTTGTGCAGATAATTAGCCATAAACATGGTGCTTGAGTGGCGTGAAAGGGAACATGAAGAGGATAATGCAATGGCTGAGAATCATCCTCCTACCATAGCTTCATTGAGAGATTGTGGGATCTTAAAATACTTTCGCATCCCGGGCATGAGGGCCCAAGTCAGACTACTAGAGTACCTGGTCCATATGTGGGACCCAGATCAACAGGTTTTTCATGTGGGAGCTCACACACTCTCCATAGACATTGAGGACATTTACCTTCTGACGGGATTGTCCCAACGCAGATCCTATGTGAGCCTGACCGGTAGTAGAGGTGGTGGGCTAAAGATGAGTGAGTACTGCAATCAATACTGTGTACCCGAGGCTGAGAGGAAAAAAGGAAAAGTGGCTATCTGGGGGGTACAAGACTTGACCCTTCGTACTATCCTTTTTACTATAGCTCGGATGGCTGGGAGTTCTGCTCCTCATATGGCATTACATAGCTACTTCCAATACGCCATCGAGTGTACTAAGCCTCGAGTATTCAATTGGGCAGACGTTGTGCTTCGCAGTATCAAAAAACAATTGACCAAATGTAGGCGAGGTGACCTGAAGCAATTCAAGTATGGACCTTTGTTGGTGTCCTTCTTCCTTGAGAGGGTCCCCATATTTAGACTACAGGTTGACTGGAACATATTGGGTCCCAGGGATCCAAGGATGTTGAGATGGTGTCGGCTCATGGCCCGACACATAGCAGGACTGATCGTCAAGTACGATGATATTTTCTTTGACTGGCTCCAAACCCAGATGTTGATGGTCGATGACTATGCTTATGCCGGGTTGGATTTCCGAGGAGATCCATATTTAGCATTGCCTGAGGATACTCAGTGGGGTGACCTTGGTAAGAAGTACACGTGTTTTCTATTTTTAAATGTTTTTGAATTTTTATCATATTCAAATGTTTTTGTTTTATATATTCATCCAAAGACTAATACAAAATCGTTTGTTGACAACACAGATGTTGGACCGTACATACCTGCCGACACTTCTCCCATCCAGTGGCGAGGAGAGGTAGTGGCAGCACCACAGTATGCTGAGGATTATCAAGTAGTGGAATAGAATCTAGAGGGCCTTACTGCAGACATTCTAGATATGACTATGGAAGAGGTTCCATGACGCGATCAGCGTCATACTGTAGGGGTATCAGCAGCTATGAGTCAATTTCTCCGTAGGGTTGCTAGGGAAGTCATGTGTTACCGTGAACGTCATCCATGACGTCACTTGCAGACATTCTAGATATGACTATGGAAGAGGTTCCATGACGCGATCAGCGTCATACTGTAGGGGTATCAGCAGCTATGAGTCAATTTCTCCGTAGGGTTGCTAGGGAAGTCATGTGTTACCATGAACGTCATCCATGACGTCACTTTATAGAATCTATAAGCTTCAATTTTTGATATTTTTGGTCTTCGGACAATTCTTTTTGTAAAAACTCTTTTGATCATTATATATACAGATGGCTTCTACCGGATTACTTTATATTGTGTAAATTTCGATGTGTTTGATTTATAAATGATTCAAATGTTTGTCCAATACATAATTAGCTAATGCATCTGTTAATGTATTTAGACATCTAGGAATATGTTGATATTCAATGTGATCAAAATAACGTTCCAAGAGGCGAATTTGCAAATACACCCGTAACAAAGTAGGACTTCGAATACAGTAGATATTACTTAGTTGTAGCACTACAAGCTGCGAGTCAAGTCGCACAACCAAGTGACGAATTTCGAGCGAGATAGCATCAACCAATAATTCAATAACAACGCTATACTCTGCAATGTTGTTGGTCGCACGGCCGAGGCACACACCTCGTAAAGATACCAGTTCATTTGTTGGGGCATATATTGCCCACGCAGCATAAGAAAGGTTCAGAGTACTATGGCTAGCGCCATCAGCGAAGCCAATATAGGGTAGCGAAGAATCCGACATCTGTAAATTAAACACAACGTCACATAAAGGCAGAGACCAGATAACGACAAAAGAAAAATATAGTAACACACACAAAGTATGATACATTAAAATACAATGTACTTGTGCACAAATGATTTATGCATAGTACTTCTTCAAGTACAACCCATTCCTGGGTTCACTCAAAGGGATACCATCATAATCTACCAGCTCATATGCTCCTTTTTCCAAAACTCTGCGAACAATATAAGGACCTCGCCACATTGGTTCGAATTTCCCAGCTCCTAACACATCTCGATCATGTTCATAGAGAAGAATAAGATCTCCCTCAGAGAAAATGTGAGGCTTGACGTGATTTTCATATTGGGCCTTTACACGCTTCTTCTGAGCTTCTATGATTAGGGTGGTGTCACGTTGAGTTTCGTCTAATCGCATTAAATACAATAGACATTCTTCTTCAGCAGAGGTGTTGGGTAAGAGCTCGACATCTAGCTTCAGAGAGGGTATCTCACATTCTATAGGAAGAATGGCTTCCACACCATAGACTAATTGAAAAGGTGTAAACCCAGTAGCGGACTTGACAGATGTCCGGTATGCCCACAATGCCGAAAACAACATTGTGTGCCAACTTGTTTTATGAATTCCTATCATCCGTCAGAGCATAGTTATTAGAACTTTGTTGATTGATTCGACTTGACCATTAGCTTGTGGATAATAGGGCGTTGAGTTATCATGACAAAGACCCAACCTTTCCGTAAGTTCAGACATCATAAAATTCCTAAAGTGGATACCGTGATCAGTAACAATAGCTTGAGGCACACCAAAATGAGCTATGACGTGATTAAAAAGAAACAACGCTGCGGTCTTTCTAGTATTATCGAATGTCGGCATCACCTCAGCCCATTTTGTAAAGTAATCAACAGCTACAATGATGTAACCATGCCCCCCGAATGAGTGAGGGTGACATGTCATGAAATCGATGCACCATTTTGCAAAAGGACCAACTGAGACCACAGGATGAAGAGGAGTCGGATGTGACCGAATTTTCTGATTGTAGGTCTGGCAGGCATGGCATTTCTGAACGACAGTAATGCAGTCGTTAAACAAAGAAGGCCAAAAATACCCTGCGCGTAAGATGTTATGGGCACTAGCATAGCCAGACATATGACCACCACATGCTCCGGAATGGCAGTCATTTAGAGCTTTCTCGGTTTCATCAAACGTTAGACAATGTCGAAAAACAGAATCAATTCCCCAACGGTAAAGAGTATCCCTGAGGATAATGTATTGACGCGCTTGATAGCGTATGTGACGTCGTTCAGTACTTGACAAAGAAGGCCAGAAAATCTGTGTTTGGAGATATATAATGATATCCCCATACCAAATATCATCAGTGCTAATAAGGAAAAGAGATTCATCGGGTAATGAATCTACTGCTACATTTTTCGTTGTAGAATGAGGAAAATCACATATCAACTCAGCAAAAACCAAAGACTTCTTGGACTTGGCACGATTGAATTCCAAGTCGAACTCCTAGAGTATGAAAATCCATTTGGAGTATTTTCCCCCTAGCAATTGACGTGTCAAGATGTGTTTCATAGGGTTGCAATGAGAAATCACCGTAGTCTTACGTGAGAGGATATAATGTCGGAAGCGTTGGACATCTTGGACGACAGCCAAGGCCAGTTTCTCGACATGCTGATACTTGATTTCAGTTGGTGTGAGACTTCGACTCAGGTAGTAAACAACATGTTCGTCGTGCGCATCATCCTCTTGGACGAGAACCATGCCAATAGTGTATTCTGAGGCAACAAGATAAAGGAAATAATCACGACTATAATCAGGAGGAAAGAGAAGCGGAGCGCACGTAAGGGACAACTTCAAAGCTTCAAAAGCATTGTTGGCAATGGTATCCCAGACGAACTCTATATCTTTCTTTAGTAGCCGCGTAAAACCACGAGTGATCTCGGCGTAATTAGGGATAAAACGACGAAGAAAGTTTTCTTTCCCCTGCAAACTTTGCAACTGGTGTAGTGTAGAAGGAGGAGGGAGATTAAGAATCACCTCAAGCTTAATAGGATCCACCTAGATCCCTTGATGAGAAATGATAAAACCTAGAAGACGGTCAGATTCTACACAAAAAATGCATTTATGAGGATTTAAACATATACGATAGAATCGACAACGAACGAAAATGGCTCGGAGGTGAGTAGGGTGATCGACTCTACGCATAGAATGAACGGGTAAGTCGTCCAAATAGGGTTGAACGATATGCTTTATATCATGAAAAGCATAAGACATAGCGCGTTGAAAAGTTGCGCCCGCATTCTTAAGACCAAAAGGGAGTTTCCTATAGGCAAAATTACCTCAAGGACAAATAAAGGCATTCTTATGTTGGTCCTCGGGAGAAATGTTAATTTGATTATAGCCGGAGAAACCATCCATGAGAGAGAATATTTCACTTCCGGCACAGTCATCGACAATCTGGTCAACAAAGGGGGTAGGAAAGTTGTCCTTGGGACAAGCTTTGTTAATATCCCTATAATCAACACACACTCGAACACTGCCTCCTTTCTTGTCAATTGGGACAGGATTGGAAACCCATTCTGTAAGAGCCACCAGATAAATAAAGTCGACTTTTAAAAGTTTTTCAACTTCGAGCTTTATAGCAACCGCTTTACGGGGATGAATCGAACGAAGGCGTTGCCAGATAGGTTTAGCTCTGGGGTAAGTCTTTATCTCATGTACAACAATAGCAGGTTCGATACCTAGCATCTTTTCGTAACTCCAGGCGAAGATGTCATGAAATTCTTTGAACAGAGATGTATAGGTGACGATCTCATCAGAAGAACACAAAGCTCTAATATGAACATTTTCAACAATCCCAGGTTTAATGGATATGTCAATGGGAATCGTGGATGAGATATTACTTAAGTTCCCTTCAACAAACACATCATGTGTAGTCACGAGAACCATCGAAATTACAACAACGGTCGACGAAGTCGAAATCCGTTGGTAATTCTCAAGAGTATGTTGCTCCAGAAAAAGTATGGAATGATGATGCCCATCATCCCAAGGGGTGTCCTCCATGATGGACATGATCATCTCGTCAGTGGGAAAAACAACATGAAAAGGATCGGGAGACAACTCATCAAGAGAGGAAAGAGAAGGTGTTTCCGATTGAATGGCCTGGTAGGCAAATTCAACCGGACTTAACGACATTACCTCACCGAAACGAAGATGATCTCCAGGGCCAAGGACAATCCAAGGGTCCTGTGATGCAGGAAGTTTGTGAAGAACGGTGGAGATCATGTTGATAGGATAAACTAACGGGTGTGGAACATCAGGCGGTGGAATGGGAAAAGTACCCATTAACGAGGAGTCCTTTAAAAGGCCTACACCGACAGTCTCATAACCCGGTGGGGTTTTAGCAATAAACGGCACGTTGCCAATACAAGTATTGGAATTGAAGAAGGCAAGTTGGTCAAAGGTAACAACCCTTCCTTGATGAGGGAAGCGTACTACACAAAAAAGTGTTGACACAACGACATGCATGGAATTGATCCAGCTATGGCCAAGTAGAAGATTATAATCAAGAGGAGCGTCAAAGACTTCCACTTCGACTTGGACCATCTTACCTTTTAACGTTATGGGCAACGAAGGAAGAATGTCATAAGGCTTAAAACCAGAGCCATTGAAGGCTTTAAGAGTGTTATGGGATTCATTCAAAGTAGGAGAGACAATGGCTTTCCAATAAGCAAGAGACATAACACAGGTCGAGGCACCCTCATCGATAACTGTTCGAAAAATGTTCTTGTCAGAGACAACAACTTGTATCTGGAACGCAAGTTGGGGGAGTAACCTTGGAATGTGATCTTCCAAGTCAAAGAATATCAAATTTGCATTCGTTGGATCAATTCCACCAATATATTTTAACAAGGCCTTCCGTTGTGCGGGACAAGACTGAAGGACTTCAAGGGCTAACATCGCAGAAGGTGCCTGTGACAGATCTTCAACTATGCTATAGTTCTGGGCAGCACAAGCGTGAGGATTGAAAGCCGATTTCTGAACGACTCCCTTTGGGGGGGGTCACAGAACTGTGTCTAATCTTGGTCGTTCAAGATGAAGAGGACCATTAGTAGGTGGATTTGCTGGAGAGGATTGGACTAATGAAGGGGGTAAGTCATCAACCTTCTTCTTATATGGAGAATAATCTTTAGCTCGAGTCGTGAGTGCAACGTTGTTCTGCTTAGAATCACTAGTTCACATCAGAACATATGATGTCGTGGACGAAGAAGGGTGGTCATGAATGACCAACTGAGCCTGCTATTGAGATGGGAAGGGTTGGGTATAGACAGCCGGTGCAGGTGGGTTCGGAGCTCCTTTAAGGAAATGATTGACCTCAGCACGTCTTGGACAATCCTTTGTGTAGTGATCATCACCATAGATAAGGCAAGGGTATTGAGGTTTGTGCTTATCCCGTTCATCAACAGGGGTAGTTTTGGGTTGCTCTGCATGAGTATTATTTTTTCCCTCCTTATTCTTGCCTCTCCCCTTTTTAGATTTGTTTTTACCGGCTGGAGTAGATTGGACGGAATTTACCTCAGAAGTCTTGCCAGTGGGAGTGGCAGGCGACGGAGCATTTTGGACATTAGAAGAAGCATATTTAGGTGTTGTGCTTGAAACAGAATGTGAGTGGGCCTGTGTAGTACCAATCACACCATCAACTGCATGTGAGGCAACTGGAGTAGTTGAAGTGCTGGAAGTATTAGGACGAGGTAAATCAGGGAGTAATTCGTAAAGGGTTCTCGTTTGTGAATAAACGAGGTCAAGATATTGAGCACGACTTATAGCCTGCTCTTTCGTGACGACGCCACCCATGGAAATATCTTTACCAATTTCGTTCACAAATGATTTTATAAACCATTCGGCCAGTAACTGATCATGGAGCTCAAGTTTAATGAGACGTTGTCTCCTTCGCCACTCATGGATGTGATCAGATATATGAGTGCCTTTGCTTTGTTTGAAGGAAGTCAAAATCTCGGTTCCCGTATCATAACGGATCGGTAACTGGTAATGCGTAAGAAAAGCCATAGCTAGGGTGTTGAAATCAGAGAAGAAACCTCATGGAAATTCGATATACCACTTCACAGCAGAAACGATAAGGGTTTGTTGAAAAAGACGTAAATGAATGGAGTCATTTATCAACAAATTGGATGAAAACCATAGGTGAAAAGTCATAACGTGATTGTTTGGGTCCTCTCCCATTTTTCCGTCGAATTTAGGAATGTCGAATAGAAGCTTGGCTGGAATAACAGGCCATTGGGGAGAGTGACGAATAGGATCATTTAAAATCCTTGACAAATCCGAAAAATCCAAAGTAGCAAGAAAGGTAATTGTAGATTCACCTGTGGGTACTGGTGACTTTGGGGAGGAAGCCCTGTCGGCAAACCCGTAGGACCGTAAGTGGTCTGCGGATAATGGGAATACCCAGGAAAATTCGGTGGTGGTTGGAGAGGATAGTAGCTCCAAGGATTATAACCTGGAGCGGGGACATTAGTTTGAGCATGCGTACCCCAAATAGGATTGGGTAAACCTGGATATGGTTGGCCTATAGTAGGGACAGGTTGCTGCCCCCCAGTCGTTTGAGGAGGATTTTGTAACATCTAATTCCAATACTGGGCCAAAGTGTCAGGTATATTCTGTCCAAAAGGTGGTGTTGGTCCCCCTATCGTAGGTGGTGTTCCAACTGGAAATTGTGTTCCAATCGGAGGTAGTGTGCCAACTGAGGGTTGGGTTGTAATGGGAACGTGTCCGGTAAAAGGAAATGGAATCATACCACCTTGTCCACCAACAAGAGTTTGCACGTTCGGTGTAATGGATGGGATAGTGCCACTAGGATTAGGATTGCCAGCTGAAAATAAGAAAGGTTGTCCAGAAGGAAATTGAGGGAGTGTCGGAATAAAACAGGGAATAGGGTGCCCAGGAGAAGAAGGACCACCAGGAGAACCAGATGGGATTTGTGGAGGAGTTGGATTCAACGCATGGTATCCGGGTGGTAGTGTTGGGATGACATTGGATGTTTGTTGCGTGTTTATAGGATTAAGACTAGTCGCAGTGAAATCGGTTGGGACACTCATAGTATTCATGAGATGGGCCATTTCAACAGGGATAGTAAAGTGATAAGTGGTAGTCAACGGAACAGTCTCTGCCTCAGAAACCTCAGGTGGAGTGAGTCTGAAGACCACAGGTGGATCTGGACCAAACAGGGCCCGGGGGTTAAAACGTGTAGACCAAAAAGGATCTTGTCCTTCAGTGCCCGGAAAAGGTCCAATGGGTGATCCATAAGATGTCACAACTAATTCTTCAGAAGTATTCAATTGTCTATTTGGTTGCTCAGAACGAGGGCGAATTCGAAAGTCCTCTGGAGTATTGGTAATGAGAAAATGATTTAGAGAATCAGTTCATTCCACTTTTGGCGTGGCAGGGTTATGGACTTCACTTGGCTGAGGAGATCCCTCAGGTGCTGTTGTAGAAAAGGGTTGAGTGTCTTCAGGATGCTCTGGAGACAAACCTTGCATTCTACATGAATATCGTGGTGGAGCTATTGTGAACAAGTGACTAACTTCGCGAATAAAATCCTATGGTTAACTTCGAGAAACAAACAACACCCGCTAGTAAACAAAATCTAGGAAGCAATCACCAAGCAAACAAGACCTTCTAATTTCGAAGCCACTAGTTGGTGATGAAATCCAACGTCACAACAACGAGACGAGAAGGGGCGAGGCTAGTATGGAAAAGTTACGCTGACGACCTGCTTAACAGACTTACACCCTGGTGCAAGATCCCACACATAATCATGGGTATACCCTCCAAGGAGCCTGAGTGAGTTTGGTCAACGTCAATTCTAGGTACCGTGAAGACTTTCCCCTACACAGTCACATCGGGTAAGAACCTAGAGAGATAGGCCACTAAGGTCACCACCAACAACAATAAATCCTGGGGGAACAGTCGACAATCCGATCCACATGCAAGGGCAGGGTATCTAGCCCGAAATCAACTCAAAAGGCTTCCACTCATCATTGTGGGTATACCTCTGAGTGACCCCCGTAATACGTGCAATCTTTACACTGATACCAACAAAGCAGGGTGAGTAACTCTGCTGATATCAATGCGACCTCGTATTTGACCCTTGTGTGAGAAGGGATTCCCAGGATAGGATTTTTCAAATGGAATTTAACACTCCCTAACACAAGATGATATTGTGTGTTTTGTGATTTTGGAGAGTGTGTCTCTCTTCCTACTCCAAAGCGCTAGCCTAGCTAAATGTTTGTGTAAAAGAGCCCTAGAAAAGAGTTACTAGATAAATTTTATGATTATGCAGTGTTATTAAAAGCTGTTGTTTACTCAAAGGTAACGGAAATGAAACTTATGTTGTATGACTCTGACCCAACAATGCAAGGATAAGAATGAAGTATTTCACTTTTCGTTCAATGAATCCTATGTATGGGAGAGAGAGAAAGTTTTCCAGATCAAACGTGTACTACAATACAAAATTTCCTTTAAAATGTAAATGCAAACAATCACTTATCAAATGACAATTCTCTATTGTGTCTTTTTCAATCACTTCAACAATCTCAATAATTTGATTTTCAATGTTTTCTAAAACGTAAAGAATTTTTTGAAAGAAAAACTTGTTTGTTCACTTTTCAAAAAGGACTCAGACTATGATAGCGAGAGTACTGAAAACCAAATGAACAATCAATAATAAACACCCAATCCACTCTTTCAATGAAAGAAAAAATAAAGAGCAAAGCAATTTAGTCTTTTTCAAATGCAAAATAAAATGATCATTCAATCCAATAAGCAAATGAGAAAAACCAAGCAAACTTAACTTCCAACCAATCACTGGATCTTAACTAATCAAACACACTCAGATTCCAAAGACAGAGAGAATGGTTTTGTCAAGAGAAGCTAAGAAACGAAAGTCAAGCCAAAAATGACAAGAAAAACCTTGAAACCCTAAGACTGTTCATACATGCAAACGAAGACAAGAAATACATCAATCAATGGTCCAAGAAACTCATAAGAGGCAATCAAACTGATCTAGGCAGTTAAAAAATCCAAAAGTCAAATTCAATTTTTTGAAAAATAGTGTTCGCAGGCAGGCAATAATACACAGTGCGAGAATCACTGATTCTCGTAGGTGACCCTTGACCAGGGTGCGAGAACCTCGCACTGAAACCTATGGGAAGAGTGCGAATTCTACCTATTCTCACAGGCTGCAATGAAGTATAGTGCGAGAATTCCTGGACATAGTCAAAAATTTGAAAAATGAAGCAAAATCTAAAAAGGCTTCTGGACCCAGAAGGTCTATCAGGATATCCTGAAGACTTAGAGACTGATAGGATAGGAGAAAAGTGAAACAAGAGCAAATGGCCACAGAAAAAATGGGATGTTCCCTAGTGGAGTCGCCAATTTTGTTATTGGATAAATCCGTAAGTGCGGACACAAACCAATCTCCCTAGATCCACCTGGATCTAGAACAAAGCAAGACAGAATAATACTCTTTCCCTAGATTTGACTATTGAATGAACTAAGAGGCAAGAACAAGGAACATACCTTATTAAGACTTTCGTTGGTCTTTGTTGCTCCCTCTTTGCTCCAATGCTCTCATACAGTCAAGACCAAAACGATACAAACCAAGTGGAGTGAAGAAAGCACAATCTATTCAATAGTGAATCTATGTATATGATCAAGGAGTTATACAATAAAGTGGAATTAG
>JZKD02S1624301.1:117552-138151 GCA_000966675.3 Picea glauca | reverse complement strand
AAAGAAGAAATTATTTAAATAATAAAGTGAAGTGATGAGTGTACTATAAGTCAAAGTGGATACAAAAGAAATTATTTAAATAATAAATTTAATGGAGAAATTACTAAGTGGATAGTGGTTAGAAGTGGGTTATCCCTAAAATAAGGAAAGTGGTTTAAGAGATTTTAGAAGGTAAATAATAAAGTGAAGTTATGAGTGTACTATAAGTCAAAGTGGATAAAAAAGAAATTATTTAACTAATAAAGATAATGGAGAAATTACTAAGTGGACAAGTGGTTAGAAGTGGGTTAACCCTAAAATAAGGAAAGTGTGTTAAGATGGTTAAAAGGAAACCCCTTGAGGAACCTACATGAAAGTATATATAAGAGGAAAGGCTCTAAAATTTTAATCACACTTGATAATATTGAATATCTACAAGTGTATTTGATGCATGATTGGTACATATTTTTTGCATGGTTGATGCACCCATTGATGGTACAGGTTGAGTTATAGGTTGGTGCATGGTTGATGCACTTGTTTGTGGTACAGGTTGATTATAGGTTGTTTGGATGGGTTATTGTGACAGGTTATTTGTACAGGTTTGATGCATGGTTGATGCATTTGTTTATGGTACAAGTGGATGTATGGTACATGTTGGCACAGGTTATTGGTACAGTTTGTTACAGGTTGATGACAGGTTGATTGGTACATGTTTAAAGCAATATATCTCACATTGATAGTGTGACAGTGGTTCCATAATTCTACTTCTACGTTAGGGAAGTTGGATGGGGCAAGGACAGGTGGTTGTAGCCACCTTCTGGTTGTAGCTGGAGAACATAGGGGATTTTAGCCTCCTTCTGGTTGTATCCAGAGAATTGGGGAGTTGGAGCTTCCCTCAGGTTGTAGCCCGAGAAACTAGGGGGTTGTAGCCTCCTTTTGGTTGTAGCCATAGAATTGGGGAGTTGGATCTTCCTTCAGGTTGTATCTTGAGAAACTAGGAGGTTGGAGCCTCCTTCTAGTTGTAGTTGGAAAACAAGGGAAGTTGGTGCTTCCAATAAATCTAATTATTAAAGACATATAAGAAAAAGCATTATGTGGTTTTCTCCCGCATTGGATTTCAACGTAAAAACACTAGTGTACAATGTATGTGTATGATTGCTCATTTTTTCATTATTTATTTACTTTACAACTATTGGATGATAATGCTATTTTGATATAATAATTTCACTTTTTGGTTAAAAAGGATAATTTCTCTATTAATGATTCACCCCCCCCCTCTTAGTAATCTAACACCAAGTGCGTGCTAACTCTCGTGCTCTTTTCCGATGCGACATGCATTATCCAATGTAGATCAAGCTTGCTTACATCCGTCAGATTTCCATACCCTGTAGGTTCACTAGCGCTCAATACTTAGGCTTTGGACACATGATTTGACATTTTTATGAAAAGGATTTTCCTCCTTTCGAAGTTGCATTATCTCCCCTCCTATGCTCCCGATAAGCACTCGGGCGTGTGGAACTTAGCCTTGGGACCTTAAGGATTAATTTTATTGTGATGTTTTCAAGGCGCTTGAGCACATGTTAACTTATTTAAATCCATAAGCTTTGTAACATCACCTTCAGCATCTATTTTACTCATATTCGACCTTATCATATCGATAAACATGCACATATCCGATGGATCAGTTCTAGTAATAACAAAAATTATCCAATAAGTGAAAACTCAGTTGTCCTCTAAATTTGACATGATGGATCTTGGTGCTGCAAATTTAATTTTGGGCATGGAAATTAAAAGAGAATGGGAAAGAAAGAAACTCTAGTTAAATAAAAGAAAATATGTCGAGACAATATTGAAGAGGTTTAATATGCATGAATGTAAACTGGTCAAATTTCCTATTCCTATAGGTGTAAAGTTATATGTGGATCAGTGTCCCAAGAAACATCAAGAGGAAGAGGACATGTCCCATGTTCTGTATGCTAGTTTGGTTGGTTTTTTGATGTATGCAATGGTCTATACTATACCAAACACTACACATGCAGTGAGAGTTTTGAGCAGGTATATGTCAAAACCAAGGAAGCAACATTGTACAACAATAAAGAGGGTTTTCAGGTATTTGTGTGGCACTGCTAGTTATGGATTGTGATACCAAGTAAGACTAGGATTGGACAGAGTGTTGGGAATACATGGGTTTTTTTATGCAGATTGAGATATGTGTTTAATATGTTTGGAGGAGCAATCAATTAGATGAAAAAAATATAGTTTGTAGCAACAATCTCAATGACATAAGATTAATACATCACAACCGCTCATGCAAGCAAGGAATCAATATGGTTACCAAGATTGTGTTCAAGAATTGGGTTTGTATTTTTATCACACAAGTTGTAGGTTGGGAAAATCCTGACCCAAACTCCAAAATGGTGAAAAAATATAGAGAACCTACCCACTATCACATTAGGCATGTGTTCCCATCACTTTAGAGGTGAGGTAGTCAGCTCAAGGGGGGAATCTTAGTGGCCCTAGGGGGGATTGAGACATAAAATGTGATGTATGAAAGGATGCCCCTAAATTGCAAGTTTCTATATGGAAAATGGAACTTGCAAAGGAGTCTTGGGGAAGGTTTAATGGTTACCAAGTCCTTGGGTACCTGTTGAGAATGCTTGTACCTACCCGAGACATAAGAAAATCCAAGTATGCTTGTGATATGTTAGGTGGAAGAGAAAGTTAACATTTATATCCCTAAATTCAGAAACAATCAGTGGTATATATCAACATATAAAATATAATAATATCTACAAAATAAGTGCTAAATGTCTAGTTGAATAAGCAAGAGACAAGCTAGTAAAGACTATTTTAACTCAAGAATAAAAGAGAAAGAATTTAGCATAAAAGTAAGGTTTTCAAAAAAAAATTACTTCATTTATAATAATCAGCCTTATGGATGTAACAAACAACTTATTACAAAAATAATATCATCCACGAAAACCTCCTCAAAATTTTCCAAAATGTGCACTAGGACTAGTAGTTTAAGTGTTACAAACTTTGAACAATTTTCAGTGGTTGATTAGAGAGTTATTGAAGAAGTTAGATTAGGGTTTATGCAGACCTAATGGATGAAGAAGAAATTTTTAACACAAATAAGAATTACTTGGAAAAATATGACTCCCTTGGGGCATAAGAAAGCCAATAACATATAGAATTGATTGAACTTTGAACAATTTGAAAATCTCGTAAAATCATGTTACCTAATGCAAGTAATTTTATTTCTCCAATGCAAACTCTCTATTAGATCCTTCAAGATATTGGGTAAATGGAGTCTTGGATTTGTAAGATTTATATCTACAATATCCCTCGGGATGTAAACACTCTTACTCCCTAGGGAATGTAAATCAAACTTAGGTAAATCTAGGAGGGTGTACACCCTTGTACTCCTCCTAGCAACCTTTCCATAAATGAATTTTCAACTATAAAATTAGATGTCTCTTAAATGGGGGTGTATGCACTTATACCCCTCCTATGGTTTCAACCAATAACATTAATGAAACAATTAAGAAGAACTAGCAATTGCATATTTTCCTTACCAAATTCAAAGAGATGCTAGATGTAACCCTAGTTCACCAAGAAAAAAACATTTATAAGCAAGAGAAAATACATCCAAGAAGTGTGCACCACCTTAGATCCAAAAATCACCAAGATAATTCACCGTAATAATTTTCAAAAGAGATAAAGAGATCAAATTTCCCAAAGAGAGTGAAAATTTCAGCCAAGTACTCTTCTCACAATGGGAGAGCTATGTTAAAATGAGATTCACATGATCTTTATTTATACAAAATGTCTAACTCAGAGTTTGTCCACTTAGAAAGGGTAAAACATAATATAATGGGTAACCAACCCTTATCTTATCCCTTGCATCAAAATAATATTAAACAATTCATCTTAAAATTCACTTTTGCACAAAAGAAACCCTAAAGTAAGTTAATGTCACCCCTTTAGAGGAACTTTTGGCACTTGAGCAACTTGTTGGAGAATATGTGGAAGTCATTGGGGCTCTTTGAGCCTCCTCATTGTTGGTTGTGGAGCCTGATTATCTTCCTAATTCAGACGTCTTTATTTTCAGTCGTGTTTATACCCCATGAATACTTTCCACCTTGGAATAATGTACACTCATCCATGCGGGGGAGTGCAAAGGGGGGTTACCCCCTTTGCAGAGTCTGGGGGCAAGTGGGCCCCCGTCGGGGATTAGGGGTGAAGCCCGTAAAGGAACATTTTACTTGTAAATGTATATTTTAATTTCATAGTAAATATGGACCATTCATTATAAGGTCGCATATTTAACGGTAGAATTTATGTTAGGGTTTTTTCAACTAGAAACCCTCTTTTATGCGGGAAATGTATTGTGACTATGTACCAATGCGAATATTGTATTCTGAGTCAGAAGACTATGAGATAAATAAGAGGAATTTACAACGAGTGTGCTATAGGTTGTATCCCTTCATTTTGCTGGATAATAATAAAGGAAGGACTTGGAGATTTCTCTATTGGAATTTGCCCACACTGGGTGAACCACATATATCTGTGTCTACATTGTATTGTGTATCTTCTATGCTTTATTTCCGCATTTTTTTTATTTATTTCTCCATGATCCTCTTTGTCTAACACTCATCATGTGCTAATCCTTCTCCATGCCTTATCCGATGAAAATATGTCAAGGGTCCATGTGCAACTCCATCACCACCAAACCATATCCCCCTCATGACATCAACCCTCAAGGAGGTGACATTTTTCGTCTCCTAAGAAATTCATTTGGGTGGTTGGGGCTAGGTTAGTTCCATAATGATGTCTTATAGGCCTCCAAAGGCACATGTCTATGATCTAGCATATGGGACCTAGGAATCCATTTGGTGGGCTTCTTTCCCCATGGAAGTCGAATCTATGATTGTTCTGCCAAAAATCACCACCAAGCAAGGCCCTGCAAACCAAAAGGCTACACCCTCATGTGCATCAAAACTACCTCATCAAATTAAATAAATTCTCAAAACCCTATATTATTGACCAAGATAAAGTATGGGAGGGGTGTCATATGAGTCCAATTGGGTAAAACAAATCGCTCAAGTAGGGTATTCTCCCAAGGATGTCCTTTCAAATTTATGTAGTGGGTGATGAAGTGGAAGGGGTTTAGAATTAATAGGTCATTGGGTTTCATGACATACAATGGCTCATATTATATACTTCATGGGTGCCTTTATAGAGGGTGTGTGGAACCTTCATTTGCAATGAACTTTTTCCAAGCCCATATTTGTTCCATTATTTATTTCCTTTATGATTTAAGGAATGAGGTGAAGACCATTTTCCTGGCATGGTGTCCATATAATGATAGTGTCACTCACAAATACCTCATGGAAATGAAAATATTGGCTTGTTATGAGACCCCTTTTATATTAGTTTTGTAACTGAGAGACACTACCCTAGCTTGGTTTCTAGATGATGATAATGTCATACCACTAAATACCAATGATTATGATATGTTGTCTCGTAATCAGACCTCTCATCCTCCAACTATCCCCTTAGGTATTGACTATCATTTATTTTTGTAGGTCCCCCTTTTATTACAAATAATAATTTCATTGTTTTCTCGTGGATAGTTGGGAGAAGCATTTGGAAGGTTTCTATCTAAAATTTTAATCCTTTTATCCAACAAAAATTTCTCTAGGCCTTCAACCACTTCTTCCTATGAAATGAGGTACATTCCCTTCTTGGTTCACTAAAGTCAAAGGACCTATAAGAGGACAATATGAAGGGAGTGTAATGAGTGGAAAGTGGTAAGTATGTTTTGAAATGGTATGATAACCTCTTAAGGGACCCCTAGTCACAAAAATTTCCCAACGTTTGGTACTAGGAAATCTATGAAGCTCACCACGGTGAAACAGGTTCAAAGGAATAATTTCCAAGTGGATGTTCTATAATAAAAATAATCTTAGATACAAAATGTTAAAATGCCTTAAATATTAGGTTGATTACCTGCCACAATACCTAATATGTACCACATGGAGAAAGACCCATCTTCCTTCAAAATCTAGATGGTGTGGTGGATGTATTGACAATGGATCAAATGTGGTGAGAGAGTGGGATTTCGTATGTGAAATTGGATATTGTTGGTCATGTAGTCTCTCGACACTCCATATCTGCAACCCGAGGACCCCGAGACATGATCTCCTTAGTTATCCCACAAAATGGGGATAACATCTGGCTCCTACATGGGGACGTGTGCTCACAGTAGAGTGCATGAGAACCACAACATATATTGGTAGAACTGTGCCTACAATGAAACAAAAACCATCAAATCTAGGGTGGTTCTATCAACCTTAGTCCATATACATCAAAATAAAAAATGGAAACTAATCTAGAAAATAAAATTTTAACATTTTGTTTTCAAAAAATTATAAACCAAGCATTAAATCAATATGCAAATAAAGAAAACTGAAACATGAAATGCAAATAAACTAATATGAGAAATAAATATTAAAATTCAAGGAAAGAAATATGACCTGCCTACTTACCTAGGGTCTTGGGGCCCTGAAGATTAGGTGATAGATGATGTTACGTCAAGTCATACAATCGGTGCAACTAGTTGATCATCCCATCAAAGTATCTTCCCATGTGCTTGATTATGTAAAAAAAAATATATAATTCAAGCATGTAACAATCATCAACACAAATTTATATATAATCAATCATGAAATCAAACTCATAGAGATGGGTGGGAGGGAGGAAATCCTACTAGAAATAATATCTGCAACTATGATCATCTAAGGAATCCTACCTGAAGTAATATCCACAAGCTCAATCAATCCATCTATGAATAGGGATACTATATGTAGATGATGACTCATCTTCATCCTCTTGAACATGATCTTTTCTTCCTGAAGACCAAGAATATATGAGAGATACCAAGGAGACATCATGATTTCCTTGAGAAAGAAGGATGAGGTAAGGGATAGGCTCAGGTCTAGAGAAACAAAAACACATATTCTTAATTTTTGAATCCATATAGATATCCTAAATGTTAAAGTACTTCCTCTTTATAGAGTGAGCCTATAATCACTCTGAGGTGGCTACGTCCTGGTATTATTCCAAAATTGAGGACGAAAGTGGATGATATTCCTTGAATAAATTTGTAATCATGTCATCATCAGTCTCCCAAACATATGAATCATATACACATGGAAATTATTCATATGAAAATGAAAAATCAAACCCTTTTTCTTGAGGGCTACCCTCAATGTCGTAAATGGGGTCTCTATCGAAAATGAGATGACCAAAATCGCACCTGCGTTTCCTAGTCTATATGAAAGTGTATATATTCTCATCAAATATATGTAAAGGTTCTCCTACAACACCATCAACAAAAGAAATCATCTCTTTTTCTTCTTGTATAGGAGGAGTAAAGGCATGGGCATCTTCATCAAGTGGAAGGGAAGAGGCGAGCACTTCATCTTCGTCAAATCTATTATCTGAATCTTCAACATGAAAAAATTTATCGGGATCTTCTTGGTACATTTATTCATATGTTTTTCCTTTGATCCCTTCTTCATTTTAATGGGCTATTTCGTTGGCAAGAAATAACTCTCTTATGTGATTCATCATTTCCTCAACAACTTTATTAACATCATTTTCCTTTTCCATTTTTAGAAGTGCCACCTTAAAGGCATAACAAGCACTGGATGAGGGTTCATCCCATGGTGCCATATTTCCATTGTCTAGAAAGGCACCTCAATGGAGTCTCCATATCATATCAAGGATCATCAAAGGATGGAAAGGAGAAACAAGGAAAGGTTGGTTCTGGGAAGGTAGAGTTGCCAGATAAGCTTCAAGAAGAGCTCATCAAGGGAGGAAATGGAATGTCCTTTAGGTGGAGTCACCAGGAAAACCATGGAAAATTATTTGGGATAACTTTCCAATGTGTTTTTAGAGTTTATAAGAGGATTCAAAATCCTCCCCGACAATGGTGCCAAAATGTTATTGCACAAGTTGTAGGTTGGGAAAATATCGACTGAACCACTAGAATGTAAACAACTTAGAGAGAACCTACACATGGTCAGCTTAGGAAAGTGTTCCAAGCACTTTATAGATGAGGTAGACACTTCAAGGGGGTAATATCGGTGACCATGAGGGGGATTGAGATATAAAATATGATGTATGAACGGATTCCCATAAATTTCAATTTTCTATATGGAAAAGGGAACCAGGAAATGAGTCTTTAGGAAGGTTTAAAGGTTTCCAAGTCCTTGGGTACCTGCTGAGAATGTTTGTACCTACCTGAGACACAAGAAAATCCAAGTATGTTTGTGATATGTTAGGTGAATTATCAAGTTAATATTAATGTCCCTAAATTCATAAACAATGAGTGGTATATATCAGAATATAAAATATAATAGGAGCTGCAAAATAAGTAATAAAAGTCTAGTTGAATAAGCAAGAGAGAAGCTAGTAAAGACTAGTTTAATTCCTGAATAAAAGAGAAATACTTTAGCATAAAAGAAAGGATGTCATAAAAAAATTACTGAAGTGATAATTATCATCCTTATGGATGTAACAAAAAACTTATTACATCAAGAACATCATCCTCCAAAACCTCCTCAAAATTTTCCAAAACATGTGCCAGGCCTAGTAGTTTAAGTGTACAAACTTTGAGCAATTTTCAATGGTTGATTAGAGTGTTATTGAAGAAGTTCTATTAGGTTTTATGAAACCCTAATGGATTAATATGAAATTTTTAACAAAAATAAGAATTACTTGGAAAAATATGATGCCCTATTGGCATAAGAAAGCCAATAACATATAGAATCGATTGCACTTTGAACAATTTGAAAATATCGTAAAATCATGTTACCCAATGCAAGTAGTTTTATTCCTCCAATGAAAACTCTAGACTAGTGCGTTAAAGATATTGGGTAAATGGAGTATTTTATTCATAAGATTTAGATCTAAAATATCCCTAGGTGTGTAAAAATTCTTACTCCCTAGGGCATGTACATCAAACTTAGGAAATCTAGGAGGGTGTACACCCTTGTACTCTTGCTAGCAACCTTGCAATAGATGACATGTCAACTAGAAAATGAGATGAATCTTAATGAAGGGTGTATACCCTTAAATTACTCCTAGGGTTTCAACCAATAACATTGATGAAACAATTAAGAAGAACTAACAATTGCATATTTTCCTTACCAATTTCAAAGCGATGCTAGATGTAACCCTAGTTCACCAAGAAAAAAACATTTATAAGCAAGAGAAAATACGTCCAAGAGGTGTGAACCACCTTAGATCCACAAATCACCAAGAGAATTCACCATAATACATTTTCAAAAGAGATAAAGAGATCAAATTGCCCAAAGAGGGTGAAAATTTCATTCTCACAATGGGAGAGCTATGTTAAAATGAGATTCACATGATCTCTATTTATACAAAATGTCTAACTCATATTTTTTCCACTTACCAAGGGAAAAACATAATATAATGGGTCAACAACCCTTATCTTACCTCTTGCATCAAAATAATATTAAAACAATCATCTTAAAATTCACTTTTGCAAAAAAGAAACCCTAAAGTGAGATGACGTCACCCCCTTTAGGGTATGCTTTGACACTTGAAAACCTTATTGGAGAAGATGTGGAAGTCATTGGGGATCTTTGAGCCTCATCATCATGTGCTAATCCTTCTCCATTCCTCATCCAGTGAAAATATTCCAAGTGTCAATGTGCAACTCCATCACCATCAAACCATATCCCCCTCATGACATCAACCCTCAAGGAGGTGACGTTTTTTCTCTCATAGGCAAGTAATTTGTGTGGTAAGGGATAGTTTACATCTATCATGATTTCTTCTAGGCCTCCAAAGACACGTATCTGTGATCCAACATGAAGGACCTAGGCATCTATCTAGTGGGATTATTTCCCCATGGAAGCCTAAGATAGGTTTGTTCTCCCAAAACTGGCCACCAAGAAACGTCCTACAATAAAAAAGGGTACACCGTCCAAAGATCTCAAGTCAAAGATATCATGACAAGTTTAAACCATGTCTAATAAGAAATTCACCTAAACATGTACATCAAAACTACCTCATCAAATTAAAAAAAATGCTCAAAACCCTATACAATTGACCACGTTTAAATATGGGAGGGGTGTCATACGAGTCCTATTGGGTAAAACAAAGCCCTCAAGTGGGGGATGCTCCCAAGGATGGCCTTTCAAGGTTATGTAGTGGGTGATGCGGGGGAAGGGTTTTATACTTCATATGTTGTTGTGTTTCATGACATACAAGGGATTGTATTATCTCATTCATGGGTGCCTTTGTAGAGGGTATGTGGCACCTTCATTTCCAATGAACTTTTTCCAATCCCATCTTCTTTACATTCTTTACTTCCTTTATTTTTTAAGGATCTAGTTTAAGGCCATTATCCTGGCGTGGAGTCCATATAATTACAGTGTCACTCACAAATACCTTATGGAAATGAAAAGGTTGTCTCATGATGGGACCCCATTTCTCTTAGTTGTGTAACTAAGAGCCACTACCTTGGCTTGGTGACAAGATGATGTTAATGTCATACCACTAAATACCAATGATCATGATAGGTCATCTCATAATAAGACCTCCCATTCTCCAACTAACACCTTAGACATTCACTATAATTTATTTTTTTAGGTCCCCTTTTTATTACAGAGAAGCATTTCAATGCTTTCTCGGGGATCCCTACGCAAAGCATCTGGAAGGTTTATGTCTAGTATTTTTATATTTTTAGCCAACAACAATCCCTCTGGGCATTCAACCACTTCTTCCCATGAAATGACGTACATTCCCTTATTGGGTCACTAAAGTCAAAGGACCTAGAAGAGGACAATATGAAGGGAGTGTAATGAGCAGAAAGTGGTAAGTATGGTCATGAATGGTACAATAACTCATTAAGGGACCCCTAGTCACAAACCTTTTCCAAAGGTTGGCCACTTACTATGATATTTATGACACTCACAAAGGTGAAACATGGTCAAAGGAATAATGTCCAAGTAGGCGTTATATAATCAAAATAATATGAGACACAACATGTTAAAATTCCTTAAATATTAGGGTGATTACCTACCACAATACCTGATTTTTACCGCTTGGAGAAAGACCTGTCTGCCTTCCAGAAGCTAGTTGGTTTGGTGGATGCACTAACAATGGATCAAATGTGGTGATAGAGTGGGATTTTGTATGTGAAAGTGGACATTGTTTCTCATGTAGTCTCTCAGAACTCCATATTTTCAACTTGATGGCCTCGAGACATGATATCCTTAGCTATCCCACAAAATGGGGATAACAGGTACAACAAGATGTAAGGATAGATTGTTTCAATCATAGTGAAATATTCTTGGTGAAGAACTTGAGTTATCATTCCAAGTAAAATCATATTGATGTTAAGTATCAGTTTTTGAGAGACATGGTTAAAGACAAGAAGGTGTTTCTGATGAAGGTGGAAACTTTGGAGAGTGTGTTAGATTCATTAACAAAATTTGTGAGAACTAAGAATTTCTCTTGGTGTAGAGGATCTATGGGCATTTCTTCCCTGGATTGTTGTGTATGTAATCCTATAACTCGATGTATGCCAAGAAAAAAATAAGAGGAATAATGTTGCGTACATGTTGTATACTTTGTAAGATTGATTCCATGTACTGTACACTTATATGGGATCAAGGGGTGGGGGGGGGGTGCTGGGGCGGAACCCCCAATTTTGTTTTTAATGTTACTTTTTGGCATTTTTTTGGTCCATTTTTTGTGGTTTTTCAGCACATGGTTTTCGCCAATGGTTTTCTAATTATGGTTAAGTAATTAGGTTTGTTGACTAATATGAGTCAATGGATTAGGGGTTTGGATTCCATGAGTGTTATACCACAATTTTCCCCATCATTTTCACTTTTGATATGGCTTGGTCCATATCCTTGTCTTGCAAATTTAAATCCCATCTTCACTCATCAAAAGTACTTAAAAACAACACTGTTGTGTCCATCCGTGAGTCACCCTTATGCAAACTGTGGATGTTTGTGCCTTTCTATTTTGAAACTTGCAGATGCCCTCCAAAAATGTGAAAAATAATATAATTCCCTTTTTTCAGGTTCGTCTCATTCCTAACCTCCCATGAGCACGTACACAACATAATTCAACCGCCTCAACCCGTTGAGTATGGTTTAAATTCATCTTTGGGGGCATGTATGAGGAGGACAACCAAGGTGAAATTTTATGCTGAAGAATTTGCAAGATTCCTTTTCTCCCCTATCCTCTAAGTAGGATCCCCTTGATTCTGGAACTTGTTTTATAGTACTCCTTTATCTGTCCTATGTGACTATAAGGTGTGTTCCTATCCCTATTGAGTCATCCAAGGAAGGGAAATCCCTCTGAGTTGATGCTTGAAAGACAATTGGAGGAACTTGGAAGTTTGATTCATGGAAATGCTGACAGTTGTACTCAAGTTGTAACCACTCATTTCTATCATTTCTAATAAAAGAGCTCTCTTTCCCTCCATGCTTGTGTGATATTGTTTAATTTAATTATGTATGTCAATTTGATTCACATATTTGAATTTATCTATATATTACATGTATAATTTGATCCTATAACTACCTTGTTGCAACATTTTCTTAATATCCTTTGGCATATTAGTTCAAGAGGAGAATAGGAGAAGATTGAGGGTCAAGAGCGAGGAATGAAATAAACTGATAGGATACAAGGTGTGAAATTATTTCTCCTCTATCCTTAGGTAGTTATTTCATTGCAAGTTTTGTATATGAGGGAAGGTTATATCTTTTGTATATTATCACCAACCTCTACGAGTCATGTTGGAGTCTTGTCACCACCCTTTGCTAGTCACATTGGAGACATGTTGTCATCCTTTTCCAGTCATGATGGGGGGGAGGAACTAGCCATTGCAAGTCTTGATGGAACCATGAGTTCAATCATTGCAAGTTATACTAACAATAGTTCACCAACCTCTGTGAGTCATGTTGGAGATAGGTCAACAACCTCTACGATTCATGTTGGGGGAAAGAAACCAACTTCTGTGAGTCATGTTGGGAGAAAAACTACAGTCACTGCTATTCATACTGGCATAAAGTCACCAACCTCTACAATTCAAGTTGGATATTATCACCTAGCCACTGCAAGTCATGTTGGGGGCATTGATACTATTTAGAATACAATACATATAGGAAATAAGCCCAAGTTCCCTTGTAATATTTGTGAATAATATCACCTTACTCATTTGTTCTTTACTATTTTCATGGTACGAACAATGTGGTCCTTGTCTGAAGACCCTTCTAGTTCTGTTTTGTCTTCAATTTCCCAATAGTATAATCAATAATTGGTTGATGAAGTGATCATGCCAATCCCATATTCAGTTGATACCACTCTTGTTTTAGGGTTTAATGCATCTCTTGACCATGTTGTCTCACATCCTATTCAACTAGTGGTTGAGGAAGTGGTCGCATCGATGAAATTGTTGACCAATACCATTATTCTTTCAGGGAGTGATGCATATTTTGACTATGTCTTTAGCATTTCCAATTTTGTACCCTTTGACCAAGGGGGCATTCTACTCTATTCAAGTATGATCCCTCTAATTCCTAGGATGTTTTCCTTTGATTGATATTGTGGAGCCTCACCTTCCTTCTTATTCACCTTTCTAGATAATGGTTCTAGTTGAATATATGTTTAAAGGAATTCGTCGATGTATTGTAGATGAAGGATCCTCTATAAGTATTTTATCCTCCTCAACTTGGAAATATTTGGTTTCTCCCAAGATTTTGTCATCTACCAATGAGTTGTTGGCTTTTGACATAATACCTAGTGAATGTTGGGGATTCTTTCTCAGTTTCCTATCACCTTAGGTGGGAATAATTTTATAATCAATCTATTAGTGGTGCCAGGCCCTTTAGACTTCAATATGATTATTGGGAGTAATTATGTTTATTCTATGAAGGTTGTGGTGTGTATGATCTTTTTTCCAATGCAGTTCCATCATAATGGAAGCATTGTCACTATTGATCAGATCCCATCTGATAATCACCATCCTATTTTGATTTTATCTCAATGTGTTCCTAGCATTCAAGTAGACTCTTCCCCGCCATGAGTGAATTGTGTGACATCTTATCTGTAGTGTTCAATTGCTCATGATATGGGATTTTTAAAGTTTTGTTCAAATTCTCGAGACAAGGTCTCAGTAATTGATTAGGTGTTTTATCCAATGGGGTCTTGTAAGAATTTTATTTTCCCCTCTTGGTCCGAGTAATCTGGTGTTTCATGTTGAGTATGACATTATTGTTTATGATACATCGAGTCCAAGTATTTTTTTGTTGTCAAGCCCTAGGTTCATGGAGGTCGAGTTTCCTTCAGATGAGGCCATCCTTGAAGCTATGATTATGGATCATCGACCTCTTCCTGAAATGAAATATTTACTGGTTGGTTACAAAATAAACCATCGGGATAAGACTAAAAATGGGATATACCTAGATAACTATTGTGCATAAACCGCAAGGTTGTGCGGTCCTTTGTACATATTGTATTTTTTTTAGGGCTTCTTTTTTTCAATTTTTGTATCCCTTAGCACATGTTTTTATCAGAGGTTTCCATATTGGACTTATTAACCTTTGGGTAAGTTTCTTTGGTCTTATATAT
Source organism: Picea glauca (assembly GCA_000966675.3). Lineage (NCBI taxonomy): Eukaryota > Viridiplantae > Streptophyta > Pinopsida > Pinales > Pinaceae > Picea > Picea glauca. The sequence goes on along the minus strand of JZKD02S1624301.1, from coordinate 123,478 downwards.
ATGAATTTGGAGACATTTTCTTTGGCACCTTTTAATTCATGTCGATCTTTTCTGATAGGTAATGATCTTGAAACTATCATATAGGTTAGATTTCCCCCTCCATGCATTTTTGTAGTTGTTTCCTGATTAATTTCTCCTTTGGACCAACCAAATTGAGTTGTGATGTATAACCTTCTTTGTTGTTTAGAAGTGTCGTAATTCATGTAGTATATATTATATTCCATGAGCTCCCTATCTTATACCCCCTTTGCATTTTGGCTCCCATGCTGCAAGTTTTCTATTAGTCTTGGGAGTCCTATTTAGTACTGCAATGACTTTGAGTTGAAGTTTCATATCTTCTTCTCAATATTTCTATGACAATTACCTACAAGAATCACCCTAATGTATGTTTCTACTATGTTATCATTTTTTTTGAATCTTCAGCAGGTATTGTGTCCTTTATTGGCATATAGGGTAGGTTCATTTCCGCCTACATGACAGATTTCTCTGTATCATTCACATATCTTGCATAATATCCACCCCATTCATTTTTTATAACATATCGTCAAGTTTCTTTAAAGGTGTCATTTGAGTATGGTATATCTTACCTCTTCATGGGAATCCTGGTTAATACCTTACTAGACCTTTTGAAACCCATGTTGTATCCCTTTTTGTACACTCAAAATCCTTGTTTAGTCCTGCCATGTCTATGTGTTGAGGCCTCATGAATTTCTCTCAATCTCTTTCTGGATAAATTACCCATGGGGCTTCCAAAGTTTTGTTGAGTTGTAATTTCATTGCATATTAATGGCTCATGATTTTAGGCCTAATGTTGGCTTCAACTTGTTATTGTTGAACCATTTTCTTATACATTCCTACTAGTTTCTAGCCTTGCAATTTATTCCTTTGTGAATCGACACCTTAACCCTGGAGGAAACATCCCTTGATTGTCCTTATCCTACACGTGCTTCCTTGTGTTTAGCATAGGTATGTTCCTCTCACTTTGGAACTAGTTTTCTTACCCATGACACTTGTCTCCTCCACTATAATATAACATCCTTTTATTCTTTTTCAGGATTTAATAATATGAAAAAAAAAAACAAATAAGAAAAAAAAAATAAGGGGGAAAAGAATCTATCTCTTTTGTTGGTAGAAATCTTGTTTCCCTTTAACAAAGAACAATTTTGAGTCGTTGTCTCAATAATTTGGGGTTTGGTATGGATTTAGGAGATTTTTGTTTCTCATTTTTTAGCATAATCTCCCCCGGCTGTTTATTCTTCCAACCATATGGAGTGTTTGTTTATTCCTGAAGTATCATGAATGTATCCCAGTTTATAATCCATGCTGCCTAAGTCACATAATATGTTGTGATTTTTTTCAAGGGAATTTTCATCCTCAGTCGACCATTCTCTATAAATTCTTTAATCTTTCAAGTTGGCCTTCATGTGTCATTCACGTACATCTCATCATCACCGGTATCTTTGTATCTCACCTGTATTGGTATTAAAGGTCTTCATTGAACTCTTACTGTTGTGTCTACTCTTACCGAATCCAACACATTTCTATGAGAGTATGACCTAGAGTTTCACCCTCAGCCTATTTCCATCATTTATAGGTGAACTTGCACTCGAAAAATGACAAACCATCATTGGTCGTTGACTGAGCAGTTTTCGTTGTGTTCAACGTCAACAAAAATCATCACACATAGGGATTCATGTAGTACCTTGGTTTCCATATGACCCCATTGGTGGATTTTGTGTGTTTTTCAGTAGACTCCATTATTGGATGTTATTTAGAGAGCCTTTGTCCTGTGCTAATCCACTTGGTTCATGCTAGAGTCATACCTTGGTGTGGTCCTTACAATATTTTCATTCGATTCCTTCCAAATATTTGGCCGTTTTCTACCCCTCATGCTGGATGATGGAGGATTCCTTAATGCCTTCCTTCAATGTATCTCTTCCTATCGAATTTAACAAATATTTATCTAGGATAAGGATATAGAGTCATGTTTGGTACCTTTGGGATTATAATGATCAGTGGAAGGTTCCCTTGCTATTGAAAATGGGAATACATCAATGTCCCTTGATTGATAGATTCTACCAGGTGTTGGATATAATCTAATTTATTCACACTTGTTATATCTTATCATAGTACCTTGATGCCCATTATCATCATTGGTGGGTCATCTCACATTTTTTAATGATATACATGAATGATTGATAATCAAATGGTGTCTCACTGTGTTCGACCCCAACACATATATTCACATGGTGTAGCCTTGTACAACGACATATCATTTTGAAGACTTTGGGTGAAGTAGGAGCATCACATATTTTGTGCTCCTAACCGAAATATATTGTACCCTCCACACAAACATTGGTACTTGCATAGGATCAATTTGTTCACTTTTTTCCTCAAAATATCCTTTGATTTTATTTTGAGACATAGATCCATTGTGTATCCATACGAGGCTATGATCTACTTGTACATGGATCCACTGTGTATTCCTCATGGTCATGATTTCTAATTTATATATCACATGGATCGACCATGATTTGTTTGTGGCCATGGACTTCAATGATAATTTTATATATGCCATCGATTCGCAGTGTACTTGATTTGGTGGCCTTGCTTACATCACTTATGAGCATGGGTATTCCTGACTTGGGAAGAGAATACTCTTACTTGATCATTATTGGCATTTTTTTTTATTGGATCAATTGTTCAAGAACATTCATTGGATATACTTCAATGCATCCTCGCCTCTCAGAGTTACAATGTATTTTGGACATTAGTTTCCCTTATAACCTCACACATTATGGGGCATATTTTATACCACAATTTTCCACATCATTTTCACTGGTGATATGGTTTAGTCCTCATCCTTGTCTTGTAAATTTAAATCCCAACATTCCTCATAAAAATTAATTAAAAAAAAAACAATTTTTTTCCATCCACAAGTCACCCTTGTGTAAACCGAGGATGTTCATGCCTTTCCAGTTTGCAACTCACAGATTCCCTAAAAAAAAGTGAAAAATAAAATAATTCCATTTTTTCGGGTAAGGTTTTCGATTGGAATCATTCCTAACCTCCCCTGAGCCCATACACAACGAAATTAAAACACCTCAACCCCTTCAGGATGGTTTAAATGCACCTTTAGGGGCATGGATGAGGAGTACAACCAAGGTAAAAATTTATATTGAAGAATTTTCAAGCTTCCCTATCTCCCCTATCCTCTAAGTAGAATCCCCTTGATCCTGTGATGCAAACCCCCACCACATCCTCGGGCTCACGTGACCTCCCGATCTAGGAGCTTTCACACTATTGGGCTGAATAATCTCTTGGGTTCTTGCTGAACCCCTGAATTCCTTCTCCACGGGCCTTTCCACTCGTTCCTAAGTGTAAAATCAAGTTTGTGAGGGTCTTGTGACTTCAGTGGAGGAATCCTCATGACTTCGGGCCAAAACCCTAGGATAATATCTTAACCCACGGGAACTTTGGTGCTTCAAAGATTTGGGCTTCGAGATTTTTAACAACAACACAACAATCATATCGAATGTCGAATTTGTGAATGTTGCACTATGGTGGAGATCAACGACTCTTAACGTGCGCTGAGATCTATAGTTCACAGATATTTCAGGCCTCCAGGATTTGGATACTTCCACAACTCAACACCTCAAATCCTTCGGAGTTTTGAATTGGTGAACTTGCAAAGGCGTCTCAATCAATCGTCCATGCATCCATAATAATGGATGACCGAGATCTACGGTGACCTTTAGGCCTTTAAGAGTTTTCGAACCAAAACACCTTATACCTTCGTTCCCCTGGACTATCGGTCTCCCAAATTACTAGAACTCTTCCAACACATGGTTTTGGCTCCAACGGTTAGGATCCACTCTGTCGTTTGGAGATTTAGGGATTTTCGACCCAAGATAGCTTATGGAGTGCCAAATATTTGGACTCCAAGATTTGTTGACACATGCACCTGGCGTCAACGACCAATATTTTCTCTGGTCTTCGAGGATTCGGTAAAATTTCCTCCTTTACAACACTTAAATCAATACCTTCGAATTCATGAACTCTGAAATACTTCAAGGTTAATCACCCATGCACCTCCTCCATATCTAACGATCGAAAGGTCTTCACTCACTCTGAACAGATCTCTCTCGCTTGTCCTCCAAACAAAAGGATTTCTCCCTTTCGAGAACCAAGTCTCACTATCCTTCCTGATCTCTACTAAATTCAAAGGACTTGGGTCCTGGTGCATGCCTTCCGCTACTTCTCTTGAGCTTGAGACATAGAAAATATCCCGCACACTCCTTATGATTTCTCACATTGGGGCTCTTTCAACACTTGACAAAGTGTTGGCCCTGTGCACACCTTGCATGGGTCTTATCGAGATTTTATATTCAGATGAGTATATGTGCATTCCTTGCACTCACTCTTCAAAGTTTCATGCTATCTCTCCTGGGCTATCGTGTCTAAAAATGACTCTGTATTCACACTCCTTGCGTGGCCACTATGAACTCCATGCACTAGTGTTTCAGAAGAGAAACAATTGAAACTTATAGAACATTACATGTTCATTCATTTAATCGTGAAATGCACAGAAAGGCATATAAACATAGAAAGAAAATAACACAACATTACCCAATTAACTCATAGATATGAAAACTCAGAAGTTTGAAAACAACCTTCCTTTATTATATTACTTCAACAAGACATTTACAAAGTGTTCTTGTAGCTCTCGACTTCTCTTCTTCAACAAAATAGCAAATAAACTTCAACAACAAATAACAATTCTCAACAACAATTACAATACTCTTCAGAAGCCTCTTTTGGGCATAGATTACATACATTTATACATGGAGGGGCTTCTCGAGCCTTCCTATCAACTACTCTAGTGATTTCACATCATAATTAAAGAATTCTACGACTAAGGCTTATTACAATAAATGAATAATTACAACCTAGATATGAATCGATGCTTAATATCTGTACAATCCTACAGGTAATTAAGGTGATTACAATCTCCTGCAATCTCATACAATGGATCAAGCCTAAAAAACATTCAAGATATTTTAGTTTCAATACTTTCAAAACAGTAAATGGCACACTCTCCTTGGGATCCAAAATAGTTTGAATGTGTGAACTGGATGTTGAGTTGTCATCCACTTGAACTCAACAAACGTTGATGACGATGCTCCTGCATCATACTCTTCTGGAAAAAAATATTCATGGACTACAGTCCATGAGCTCCTGCATTGTATTTCCATGATTATGGATATCATTTCCTATTATCCAACTAACATCATCTCTTGGATGGTCTTTCCACTTAACTAGATACTCATAATATATTTTCCTTCTAGTCTTCTTAGAAATCCTCTGTTCTAAAATATTCTCTATATGTGGCTTCTTTTCTATGGGAATTTGTTGCTTCCACTGAATCTACTCCTGACCATCTTTACCTTCTGTATCATTCATCCTATAAGGGTATACATCTTCTACATTGAATATTGGTGATATTACAATGTCCTCTGGAAACTCAATTTCATAAGCATTTGCAAGAAACTTTTTGAGGATCTTACAAGGTCCTATATTCTTCATCATCAATTTTTTATATTTCCCTTTTGGAAATATTTCCTTCCTCATATGTGCTAAGAATTGATCTCCAATTTCAAAATTTATGTCTCTTCTCCTCTAGTCTATCATTCTTTTATATCTCTAGCTTCTATTATGTAGTTGTCCCTTAATATGATCATGTAACTTCTGTATCTCTACAGTAAAATCCTTTGCTCCTGCACCTTGTTAGGTGATTTATATGTACTAAAAAAGACACTAAAATAACCTCAATTAAATTTTCAACCCGGGGTAAGTAAACTTAGAGTTGTATCAAAATATATGTCAAAGGTAAAAGGTTGGTAGGAGTATAGTCTAACTAAGGAAA
>JZKD02S1624301.1:48383-65124 GCA_000966675.3 Picea glauca | reverse complement strand
ATCCCACCCCCCAAGAATCAGAAAGAGGTGAGAATCTTTCTTGGACATGTCGGATATTACCGATGGTTTATTAAAAATTTTACAAAGATTGTTGCACCTATGTTTGGATTATTGATAAAAGATGTTGATTTTGTTTGGACCGAGCAGTGTCAAACTGCCTTCAAAACCCTGAAACTTAAGCTGTCTGTGACACCAGTTCCTAGAGGTCCCAATTGGACTCTCCCATTTCATATATCCATTGATGCCTCAGACACCATAATAGGAGGGGTATTAGGGAAGAAAGAGGACTAGCAGTCCTATGCCATTTATTTTGTGAGCAAGAACTTGTCCCCTGCTGAGTTAAACTACACAGTCACCGAGAAGGAATTCTTGGCAGTTATTCATGCTATCAAAAAAAATTGTCATTACATTATAGGTTATGAAGTATTTGTACACACCGACCATTCCTCCATTAGATTTCTCATGAATAAACCTATAACTAATAGCGGAGTGACCAAGTGGATTTTGTTATTGCAAGAATTAAATATCATTGTGCTTGACCGACCTGGAAAGGATAATGTAGTAGCTGACTTTCTTTCCCGCATAAAGAATGAGGATGATGATATCCCTATAGATGATAGTTTCCCATATGAGAATAGTTTCTCCCTTCCTGTCAATACCCCATGGTTTGCAGATATGGAAAACTATTTGGCCAATGGGAAGTTACCATCTCATTTGTCACCTCATGAAAAGTGGAAAATTATTACACAAAGTGCTAATTACTCTTGGTTTGGTCATGATATTTTTCGTACAGGTCCTGATTTGATTATTCGTAGATGTGTCTGAGAAGATGAGGTACCTAAAATACTATGAAGTTGTCATGATGGACCATGTGGTGGCCATTTCTCTGACAAACGTACAACATATAAGGTATTACATTCAGGTTACTATTGGCCTAGCATTTTCAAAGATGCTACTAAGTATGTGAGAAGTTGTGATAGTTGAAAAAGGATAGGAAGACCTATGTCATCTGACGAAATGACTTTGCAGGCCCAAGTTATGATAGAACCCTTCAAAAAATGGGCCCTCGACTTTGTAGGACCAATTTCACCCATGTCCCGTAGGAAGAACTATATTTTGGTTTGTACAGACTCTGTCACCAAATGGGTAGAGGCAAAAGCTCTATTCAGGGCTACAGATAAATCTATTGTCGAATTAATCTATGATGACATATTTACCCACTTCCGTGTCCCTCGTGAAATTGTTACTGACCAAGGAACTCAATTTACTTCCAAGATGATGAAAGAGATAATAGAGAAATATGGGATTAAACACCGTAAATCTTCTCCATACCACCCGCAAGCTAATGGTCAGGTAGAATCCACAAACAAAGTTCTGGAATCCATATTGACCAATTCTGTTCAGTTACATCACTGATATTGGGCTGATAGGCTCCCATAGGATTTGTGGGAATATCAGACTACCTGGAGAAATACCACTGGGCATACCCTTTATGAGCTAGTGTATGGAAAACAAGTACTTTTACCTATAGAATTCCAAGTAAGGACCTTACGTATTGTTGCAGAAATAGGATTGAACTTGGATGAGGCTCAGAAGCAACAAGACCTACAACTAAATGAGTTGGTTGAAATTAGGCAAGATGCCATCCAACGAACAATATTAGTCCAAAACTAGAGGAGCAAGTGGCATGACAAGTTTATCAAGAAGAAACACTTCTAAACTAGTGACCGAGATCTATTGTTTGATTCCCAATTCAAAATCTTCAAAGGCAAACTCACCACTCGGTGGTTGGGCCCTTACGAGGTAGACATTGTATATGGCAATGGAGTTGTAAAAAATAAAACAACTGACGATGGACAAGTCTCCTTTGTGTTAAATGGACATCAACTTAAGTTTTATCATTAGCCCATTTCCAGAGAGGATTTTCTACAGATCATGTCAACTAACAAGGAATTGGCCTTAGTAGATGGGGAAGTCTCCCCTTGTTCTTGAAAAAGTTTTTAGAATTTCCTACTGTATATATGTAAATAGTTTTTTCATTTCGTTAATAAGACAATTCTAGATATTTATGTAAGTATTTATTTCACCAAGAGTACATAGTTTCAAGGATTCTTCTTCAAAACATTGTTATACTTGAATTTTTTGTCTGCTAAAGAATCAAATGAATATTGACTTACTGTAGTTAGCCATATTTTTGCAAACATTCTCATTTTTTAAGGCATTCTAAAGCAGTTTCTCTTGAAACTCTTCAACACTGTATAAGGAAGTGATACCATAACTATCAAGCCTAGAGGTCTCTTGTACAGTTTTTCAAAGAAACCTGAGTAAGTTAGTCAAGTGTATTTATCAAAGAGTAACAAGGAAGTCTAATTAGCAGTTAGTCATGGAAACATCACAATAAATACAAGGAAGAAAGTAAGTTGATCCTAGAGATACCTTTCTGTTCTTTCTCAATGGTACCATCCACTACACACTAAATATATTGATTATATCATATCCTTAGATAGGCCACATCCACTTAAGTACCGCTTACATCGGAAAAATCACTAAGTAATACAACGTAAAGTCATCCTCTAACATAAATACCATCCCAATTAAAAAAAAAAAAAAAAAGTTGTTTTCAAAGTTGTTCCCCCATATTCTTGCTTAAGAAATCTTATACTAAAATATTAAAAGATGGAGCGCCAGTCTCTGAGGGTTTAAGAGGCTAACCCACCAGGATACTAAATGGGTCTGCTGGCAGTGGGTACCGGCCTATAGTATGACTAGGTAAACCCTCTGGATTACTAAACAGGCTTGCTGGCAGCATGGCATTCTACTTAGCAAGGATGATGATCTGACAAAAATAAATAATAAATCTAAAATTGTCCTGATGTACGACATTACTTGCAGACAAAGATGACATGGAGTATGTGTGGTTAAGATAGGGTTAATGAATCTCATAAAATTTCCATTTGGAAATGACTCTAAGACTATCTTGAAACTCTCTTGCCTACCTCTTCTTATCTATATATACGATCTCTTATCCTATAGGTGGGGCCATCTTCTAACTGTCCCGTCAAACCGAGCTGTGAATTTTTATCTTTACACTTGACATACTATAAATCTTCGGCTATTGGGGGATACTGACTAGTTTCCTATACTTTTGATTGTGAGGTGTCACAATACTTAGGTGTGGGGGAGGGGTTCATGAGATGACAAATGATCATTTTCTAGAGAAGTAGATCTTTGCAAGAATTTTTGTATTATTTCTATGATACAGGTTATTAGATTGATAGTCATGATTATTTTTAAATGCTTAACTCCTGTGTGGTATAAATTACTAAACTCATGCTTAACAGAACACTCTTTATCGGTTACTTAACATACCACTCTTTTTATCGTTTCATTACAATCTGCATAATGTAGGTTTGACAATACATGTTTTATGCTTGTTATAACCCTTTCATTGTAGGTTTTTGACATTATATGTCATATACAAGAAGATTGGGTGAGCATGGAGCATCTTGCCTCTGCTCATTAACTATTGTGATTGTCAAAATCACTTCAAAGTTGTAGGCTATCCATTATAAGAGGAGAAAATGCACTTAACACAAAGGTATCAGATGAAGTATCGAATGAGGTACCAGATGAGGTGTCGTATGAGATGTCATTTGAAGTACCGAATGAAGTTCATACACACTAGTAACTGTCCTAGCTTCCAAGTAACAAAAACTCAATCATTCAATTGAATTGGTTTCAGGCATTGATTAAAATATGCTTAATATGTTTATGATCAGATGTCCAAGTCAAAAGACCTGGACATTGATCTAAATACGCACCATTACATTGCCCAAAACTCGAGCCTTCAAATTCGAATTCTCCACACATGGAAGCTCACGTGCACATGTGTGCAATGTATTCCACCTTAAGTGCATCCAAAATTGGGCTAGGCACTCTATTATCTCATTTTTCCTTGCCATTTTCTCTCCTCTGCATTAAGAAATCGTGCCCAACCTCTTCCACCTTGTCCTTTGCTCAAAACACATTTGGCATGTGCTAAATACATGCCATTGCTTGGCTCGATTTATCCCTTGATTGGTGAATTCCACCTCTGTCACAATGCCCAGGAGATATGAACCCTCCTCCTATGCAAACTTGTTTTCCATTCCCGAATTTGCACAGTGCAGGGAAGTGTTTTTGTGCGCTGGCTGGGGGGAATTTTTGTCTAGATTGTAGGGCCACGATGATGTTCTATCTATGCAATTTGTAGTTGGTTTCAATGGTAAGACAACACATGTAGGGTCTCTTACCTTTGAATTCAAATAAGATTCCATTGTTGTTGCAACAAAGCTCCCAAGAATGGGGTATAGATGGTTCAAAAACCACCAATTGTCATGCTCAAGTTACAACAGGGTGTTTAAGACCGAATTCAAGAGAATTTCAGGAGAAAAAGGGTATGCTAAGTAGTGGATAAAGGAAGAATTGGTCAATCCCCTAATCATCATCATAAGTTTAATTACATGTGAAGGTAGATTCTCCACCTTCAAAGCTTGTCATTTCAGATTATTGGCTCATTTTTTGTTCAACAAACCCTTGAAATTCCCCTTCTATTTTCTGAAAAGATTGGAGAAGATGTCATCTCAAGTGAGGGAAAATGTGAATAAACCCACAATAGTCTCTTCCACCATGGCTTGATCAAACTACTCATTCTTCCTGAACTAGAGAAATAGGGGAAAAATTGGGATGCCTTTATCTACCAATTTGCAAACCCTCACTTGACAGTTAAGACGGACAAAAATCCACTTAGCCTAAAAACTATCTCTCCATCCAAGCCTCGCTCTCCAAGAACTCCAAACTCCCTTGCAAAAATCCTCTCTTTGTCAGAACAATACCAAAATCTACTTGACATCCTTACTTCTTCATCGGGTAAAAAGACCAAGAGAAAAGACCAAAAGAAGCCCATTGTTGACCCCCAAATGCCTTCACTCTCTCTTGATCCTACACCTAAAAAGCTCCAAGAAGTAATGCAGCAAGACTTTCCCATTATTCCTACAAACAATAGGGGAGCCAATTGATTTGGTAAGGGGCCCTTTCGAAAGAGTGCCCGAAACACAAGAACCAAGCCTTATGCAAAACCTCCACCTTCTTCGGACCCCATCCAAGTGTCCTCTAAACTTGAGAGCCCTCATAAGAAACTTAGGGAATTTTCTGCAGATGGATTAGAGCCACTAAGGAAAACAAAATCAGAACCTACCTCACCTTACCGATCTCCCATCACTCCTACTTCACCCATGCCCATTCTAGATCCTAAAACTGATAGATTGTTCACATCCCTCAAAGGATATAAGACTTCCTCAAAGATCAATGATTCTTTCCCAACCATAGAGGAGCTACAAAAGGAAAACCATCATCTTCTCCAAGGAGGAAAGGAAGACAATACATAAACACATTCATCATGACAATGAAGTCCTTCAAACAAAATTTAACTCTCCTCAATGGTTGGTTGATGAAATGACTAAATCTAACCGCAACCTCAGAGCATAATTAAAGCAACACAAGAGGCACAAGGCTAGGTCTACACAACAAGAAGGAGAGGCTTCCAAAGTTGAACCTCCTCAATAAGCCTAGTCACAAGGGGTAACTTCTTTTTGTTTGCAGTGGGACCTGCAAAATTGTAAGTGTGGGGGTAATTTTGGGCCCGAGATATGATCATTTTATGACGGATATTATACACTTTTGCAACATGTACATATGTGTTTTTCATCTTTTAAAGGGGATTTTTGAAGAATTTTATGATAAAATGGTATGATCGCCATAAGGTACGTGTAATTCATGTTTAATGATTGTATCAAGTATAATTCACCATGTTTTATGATTTCCAAGAGATAATTCACATTTTCCTAGTGCTACAGGGGAAAAATGCACTACGTTTCTAGTTCTGGCACTTGATTCGGCACTTGATCCGACACTTGATCTGGCACTCAATCCGACACTCTATCCAGCACTGCGTATTGCACAAAAACGTAGGGTGACTTGGTGCTTAAGGTATTGGCGGCTAGTGAAGGGAAAATCGGGCACATGGGTTTTGTTTATCCTTTCCCCCTCCAGCTACTGAGCTCCAGACAACTCAATTTTAGTTGTCCAAAGAGGGTGATTATTGGCTCTCTCTGTTTTATCAGTTAGGGCATCATTTATTGTAATTTTCCGAATTCAGATGCGGTTTGAGCCTCATGTGGTCAAACACTTGGTCTGTAAGCTTATAAATACTACTAGGATGGTCATAAGATTGTTAACCAAGTAGAACAACCAATGTATTGGAGACAAACTTGCTTTTCTCTATTTTTGAGATTTTACATTGCTAGAATTATGCCAGAACTGCGTTTTCAAGTTTTAATAGTGAATTTGTCTTGTTAAGCTCATGGTGTTCTTTTAGGGAGTGACCACAATTTGTTGGGGGGCCCACTAGCAGTCTGGTAACTGTCTTCATGTTTATTTTTGCATTTCTTAATTTAATTGCTCTCTTTATTTTTTGTACATGCATGTTTTTATTATGCTAACTAGTTTGTTGTAGCTTAATTGTTTTATTTGTTTTGCAGGTTAGATGATGATGCATATTAGCATGCATTGATTCTATAGACTAGGAAAAGACTTGCAAGTCTCTCTCTCTCAATACTAACCCCATATGCAGTTAGAATATGCTTTCTTTTATGATTTTGTANAATTAGTTGTTAGTCTTTCTTGCTTTCAATAGAATGGATTTCCTTTCATGCATTGCATTGAGCATTTAGTCCAGTTGCCTCTTAGATTTCCTTTCACGCATTATAAATAGTTTTTCATTAAGCATTTAATCCACTTGCCTCTTAGGCTAGATAGTTGTTCAATGAGAAGTTTTAATTTGATTACTTGCAGTAGTTAGTTGCCTTTGCTTGTCTTTTTCTTTAGTAGGTTAGTTAGGTGCCATTGTTTACTTGTCTATTTTCTTTAGTAGGTTAGTTAGGTGTCTTTTCTTGCTTGTCTATTTTTCTTTGATAGGTTAGTTAGGTGTCTTTGCTTACTTGCTTATTTATTTTCTTTCATAGGATAGTTGCTCATTGAATGTAGGTTGGCAAGTTAAAATAGTTTTCTTTTGTCATTTTCTTATTATGCTTAGTAGTTTGTTGTTGCTTATTGTTGAACTAGTTTTCTTTACATAGAGTTTTCATTTGCTTTCTTAGGACTATCCATCGACCCTTGGCCCAAAAGTACTTAGGTTACTTAGTTTCAATTTGCTTAGTAGGGTTTTCTCATTAGATAAGATTTTCTTGAGTAGATTAGCCTTAAATAGCTACCTTCATTAGTTAGATTATACTCCTACCAGCCTTCTACCTTTGGCATATATTTTTCTACAAGTGTTGGCATGGCTTGCACCCCCTATGGAGTGCACGGTAGTACAATTTTGATGTCTGTATGCTTGCATGGGGACCACGCCATGGTTGTTTTCCCTTTATTCTTACTAATACGCTAGAGGTCCCAGCCTCTACTTGTCTATCCTTTGTGCTAAAATCTAGTTGTTCGGTTATGTTTTCTACCATCCCTTCCTACTACTATGCATACCTTTCCCTAGGTTGTGGTCATGGCACCATAGCCTCTGTCTACTTGCTGGCATACCCATTTGTTCTTTGGGATACTTCGGCCCTCGCAGGTTGTTGTAGGTTTCCTACATCGCTTGTTTAGTGGCCCTGCGTAATGTTGTGTGACTGAACTTCCATGAGGGTTGTCATTTGGGCTTGTGATTTTTCCTCAACTAGTGTGGCTCTCACTGGTTTGACCTATAGGGAGGGAATTGTGTCGACATCGACAATTCTCTCTTTGGTAAATTTATTTCTCGACCTTTTTGGTTTCATGTGGTGCCCTAAGGTTGCTTCTGGTTTTCCTTGTAGTCTGGCTTGGTGCACCAATCTTTGGTGGTTCCATAGTGGGTATTGTTTTCTTTTTCCAAATACAGTTCAACCAGTTCGCATTGTGCACTTTCCTGTTCACCTGTCGTCTGTGTTCTCTCTAACTCTGTGAATGTGCAATTTCACAATAAGTGTTGTTTTTCCCATGTTTCCCCTTCATATAGAGGGTTCCATGAATTTCATGAAGCTTCTTAGAGAATCTTCCCTAGACATGATTAATGCGATAAATCTTATCGAGTACACTTCATTTACTTTCATAAATTCCCCCAATTTGCGCCTTTTTTCTGTAACCACCATTTTTCACTTCTCTGACCATTTGCCCCTTTTCTGGTGAGCTGAATCTTTTAATTGAATCGTGCATTTCCAGTGTGGTTTTTCCTTAGTGCACGTTGTTTTTCTATCTGTCAACCATATCTTGCGCGCAATTTTTTTTTTCTGTCACACTAATTCCACTCTCTTTCTGCACAATATTCCCCAATATATTTGTATTTTATTTCTTTTCTATTATTTTATTTCTTTTTCCTTCCTTTTATCCTTTTTATTTGTTTTTAGCATTTTTTTGTCCTAGCTTCTACTATAGTACACTATGTACATGCTTTCTTACTGCGCTATAACTTTTAAGTGTTAGGAGGTCGACTATCCCTATACAATTTCGATCGACTCTCGTTGATCATTCCTTTCAGTTTTGTTCCTACCATATCCTTTAGTTGTACAAATCCCCCATCTCTGATATTATTTACTTCATATGGCCCTAGCCAATGCATTCCAAATTTTCCAGGATGTTGAAAAAATTTATTGTCACAGAGAAAGACTAGGTATCCTTCCTTGAAACTCTTCCTCTTTATATTTTTTTCATGCCAGGATTTGTCTATTTCTTTTTGTAATTCTTGATGAAATCCTGCCAGAATCTTATCCTCTTCCATTTCCATTAGTTGATTCAACATCTCTTTTACTACTCCTTTTTCTGTCATGTTGGTAATTACTGCTACACGTTGAATGGGTACCATAAATTCTAATGCTACCACTGCTTCTTGCCCATAAAACAATCTGAATGGTGTCTATCTTTTCAACTTCTTAAATGTAGTCTTGTATGCCCATAATACTGCTATTATTTTCAAGTCCCAATCATCCCTGTTGACATTTCATATCTTTGTTAGAGAAGTCTCCAAGATCTTATTGAACGTTTCTACTGTTCCATTTGCTTGAGGATGGTATGGTGTACTCTTCTCATGATAGAATTCAAACTTATCAGTCATGGCCCTAATAGTGTTGTTGATAAAGTGAGTACCTTGGTCACTCATCAAATTCATTGGACATAAAAATTTGGTGATCACTTTCTCAAACAAGAAGTGTGCTACTATCTCTGTGTTGCAGTCTTGGGCTGGTGTTGCTTCTTCCCATCTTGTTAAGTATTCTATCGTAGTAACGATATATATAGCTCCTAATAATTTTTTTGTTGGATTGATTGGTCCAACAAATTCTATTTCCCATATGTCAAATAGTACCTGCAAAGTTACTTATGGTCTTAGGTGCATCGCATCCCTTATATTGGGTTTTCCCAACCTCTGACAGAAATATCAGTTCTAACAATATTCCTTGGCATCTCTATGAATTCTTGACCACCATAATCCTGTGTGCAATACCTTCTGTGTGGTAGCTTTTCCTACACAGTTTCCTCCAACTATACCTTCATGGGCTTCTGCCAAAATTCTAGGCCTTTCATGCTCTAGTACACACCTTCTCAAAATGTTGTGTGCACCCATTTTATGTAAGTGTCCTGCAATCAGTTGATAGTTTGTACATGTTTCTTGTGGGGTTGTTTCTGAGGGGGTTTCTTGTGTCACTATGTCCCCCACTGCTTGTTCTTTTTGTGCTGGGCTAGTGTTCTTTTTCCCTGCCTATGAATCCTTCTTTGGTGCACTCTCCTTCTTCTACTGCATGGACTTCTAACTGGGATTCCCCTACTGTGTCATTTTTTTAGGCATGGTGTTGTCTTCTGTAGGTGTATTAGATACCCCTTCTTCTACCTCCTTTCCAATAGGAACTTCCTTAGTAATCACTGGGATCTTCCAGTCATCTTGCTAGTCCTACATTGCCATTTATACCTCTTCTCCATTGATGCAGTATCGCAACTACAACCATTCCTTCTCTAGATCCCTGCACCCTTGGATCCACATATTGTAGCAGGTAGCTCTGAATTTTTATATGCCTTGGTACTGCGCAACAACCTACATAGTGATACCCCATGTGTTGATGATGCTTTCTTGAATGTCACTGAAGTACCGTCCAAAGGTACTCACATTCTCACTTCTTCTCTTGGGGTCTAAAGTGCTCCCCATTTATATATACCACGTTTCATGGAAACGTCCTACTCTGTTGCAAATGTAGGAGTATGGAGGTTCCCTCCACCTGATCAATGCTATCAGAATTAGAAGTCATGCATAATGGAACTATGTCCCCAAGTCCTGTGTGTCTTTGCAAACGTCAAGGAACATGTTCAAGAGATAGGGGGTCCAACTGAGCATGGTGCCATTAACGCACTATGTTGCAGTGGCGACAAACCCTGTAGTGACTTCCTCCTTGTGAGACTTCCTTAAAAGTTTTCATTCCATGATATTTTTGGTCATCTAGGTGATTGCGTCGCTGATTCTTTTAATTATGATCTCGAGCGCACCCCTCTCTGTGTCATATGTTTTCTTCATTTCCTCGGACAAGGAATTTTCCTTGGTATTGTCATCTAGCTACTGTGCAAGACTCTCTCCCATTGATGAAAGACCTATGATGAACGTGATCAATTCCACATCGATGGAGATGGGTTCCTCCATCGATAGGAAGCCTCCATGGATGACTGCCATAAACTGATTGATGCACTTATTTACCTCTTCCCCCCTACCAAAGTGGGGAATCTCCACTAAGTTTAGGATTCCTCTATTCGTTAGGCATGCTTCCCATTTTTTCGGTTGCATCATGGGATCTCCAAATGGACTTGTACCTATATTTTCCATGTAGACTTGTTGTGAAAATTCAAGGAATTTTCCAGCATTGGCCACATCGTGGTCCGAGTACCGTAGTATTTCCACACAACCCAAAAGTGATGGCATGGCCTGCACCCCCTTTGGAATGTGCGGTAGCACAATTGTTGTTTCGGATGGCTTGCACAGGGATTGATCCATGGGTTTTTTACCCTTTCTTCTTACTGGCATGCTATAGGTCCCAGCCTCCGCTTATCTATCCTCTACGCCAAAATCTGGCTACCCGGTTATATCTTCTACCAACCCTTCTTACTAATGCATGGAACTTTCCCTAGGTTGTGATCATGGCACTGCGACCTCTATCTGCTTGTTTACATCCCCATTTGTTCTTTGGGATACTTCATCCTTTGTAGGTTGTTTTAGGTTGCTTGTGTCGCTTGTTTAGCGGCCCTGCGCACTATCGTGCGACTCAACTTCCATGTCGACCGTCATTTCAGCTTGTGATTCCTCCTCGACCTGTATGTCTCTCACTGCTTTGACTTATAGGGAGGGAATTGCATCGACATCGACAATTCCCTCTCTTTGGGCCATTTCTTTCTCGTCCTCCATGGTTTCATGTGGTGCCCTAAGGCTGCTTCTGGTTTTCCTTGTAGTTTGGTTTAGTGCACCAATATTTGGTGGTGCCATAGTGGGTATTGTTTTCTTTTGTTGATTAGATTTCAATTTCTTCTCACTGTGCACTCTCTTGTTCACCTGTTGTCTGCGTTCTCTCTAGCTCTCTGAATGTGCAATTTCAGAATAAGTGTTGTTTTTCTTGTGTTTCCCCTTTATATAGAGGGTTCCATGAATGCCATGAAGATTCTCAGAGAATATTCCCTGGACACGATTAATGCGATGAATATTGTCGAGTACACTTCATTTACTTTCATAAATTCCCCCAATTCATGCCTTTTTTCCATAACCGTCATTTTTCACTTTTCTGGCCATTGGCCCCTTTTCTAGTGAGTTGAATTTTTTAACTGTGTTGTGCATTTCCACTATGCTTTTTCCTTAGTGCACGATGTTTTGCTATCTGTCAACCATATGCTGCGCGCAAGTTTTTTTATTTTTATTGCACTAAGTCCACTCTCTTTGTGCACGATATTCCCCAATAGTTTTGTATTTTCTTTCTTTTCTATTCATGTATTTCTTTTTCCTTATTTTTCTCCTTTTTATTTATTTTTAGCATTTTTTGTCCTGTATTCTACTATAGTACACTATATACATTATTTCTTACTGCATTGTAACTTTTAAGTGCTAGGATGTCGACTATCCCTGTACAGTTTCAATCAACTCTCGTTGACCATTCCTTACAATTATGTTCCCACCATATCGTTTAGTTGTATAGATACCCATCTGTGATAGTCTTTAATTCATATGGCCCTAGCCAATGCATTCCAAATTTTCCAATATATTGAAAAAATTTACTATCACAGAGCAAGACTAGGTCTCCTTCCTTGAAACTCTTCCTCTTTATATGTCTGTCATTCTAGGCTTTGTCTCTTGGTTTTTGTAATTCTTGGTGAAATCCTGCCAAAATCCTATAGTCTTCCATTTCAATTAGTTGATTCAATCTCTCCTTTACTACACCTCTTTATTTCATGTTGTTAATTGTTTCTACGTGAAGAATGGGTAGCGGAAATTCTAATGGTACTACTGCTTCCTGCCCATAAACCAATATGAATGGTGTATGTCCTGTCAAATTCTTACATGTAGTCCTGTATTCCCATAATAATGTTGGTATTTTCAAGTCCCAATCATCCATGTTGACATTGCAAATCATTTTTCATAGAAGTCTCTAAGATCTTATTGAAATCTTTTATTGTTCCATTTGCTTGAGGATGGTATGGTTTACTCCTCTGGTTATATAATTTGAACTCCTCATTCATGGCCATAATAGTGTTGTTGATAAAGTGAGTACCTTGTTCACTCATCAAAATTCTTGGACATCCAAATATGGTGATCACTTTTTCAAACAAGAAGTGTGTTTCTGTCTCTGCATTGCAGTCTTGGACCGGTGTTGTTTTTTCCCATCTTGTTAAGTATTTTGTTGTAGTAATGATATATCTATCTCCTCATATTTTTTTTGGTGGATTGATTGGTTCAACCAATTCTATTTCTTATTTGTTAAATACATACAAATTTACTTGTGGTCTTAGGTGCATCGCATCCCTTCCGTTGGGTTTTCCCACCCTCTAAAAGACATACCATTTCTGGCAATATTCCTTGGCATATCTATGAATTGTTTTCCACCATAATCCTATGTGCAATACCTTCTGCACAGTAGCGTTTCCTGCATAGTTTCCTCCAACTATTCCTTCACGAGCTTCTTCCAAAATTCTAGTCCTTTCATGCTCTAGTACAGACCTTCTCAAAATGTTGTGTGCGCCCATTTTACATAAGTGTCCTACAATGAATTGATAGTTTGTAGCTCTAACTACCAGATTTTTTTTTTCTACGCAACACTAAACTCTTGGGGTGCAACCTGTGTACTCAAGTTTTCAATAATATCAACAAAGTATTCATCAACTACTTGTACTGAAAACAATTGTGCATCAGGGAAGTTTTCTTCCAAATTGGTAGGTTCTTCTCCATTAGTTACCCTTGATAGGTGATCAAGTCATAGATTTAGCTTCCTTGGATTGAATATCACTTTGAAATAAAATTCTCAGAATAAAATAGCCATATAAATATCCCCCCCCCCCCCAACATTGGCTTGTTGACTAAATATTTTAGGGAAAAATGATCTGTGAACATCTTAAAGTGTTTACCCAATAAATAGTGCATGAACTTCTGAAGTGCATATACCATGTCTAAACCTTATCTCTCTGTGGTGTTTTAATTCTTCTCTAATTATAACAATTTTTTCCTTGCAAATTCTATAGGATGGTTTAAATCCCCTACTCCTAGTTGCACCAGAATTGTTCCAAGTGTTATGGTTGATGCATCTACATGCACATGAAATGTCTTTTCCCAATCTGGGAATACTAGGATAGGTGTTGTGACCATATTTTGTTTTAGGGTGTCTGAACCTTGTTGAAATTCCTCATTCCACTGAAATCTGATATCCATTTTTTACATTTTTTACATTGGCACTGTTATCTACACATACCCTTTTATAAATTTCCTATAGTAGCATGTATTTCCCAGTTTTTCTCTCAACTGGCGCACCGATTTTGATGGTGGTAAATTGACAATGACTGCAATATTAGTAGGATCAACCAGTAAACCTTGTTTACAGACTATATGTCCCAACCATATTCCAAAAGGTATCCCAAAAATGCATTTATTTATATTCAATGATATCTGACACTGTCTTCATATTTCAAACATTAACCTTAATGCTTCCACATGATGTTTTAACAGACTATATATAGTCTAGTCATACAGATAAATTTCTAGAAACTGATGTATGAATTCCTTAAAAACAACTATGACTACTATTGAAAATATGGTTGGTGCATTCTTTAGCTCAAATGGAATGACTATATACTGGTAGGATCCCCATTTTGTATCAAAAGTAGTCTTATACATGTCTTCTGGAGCTATCTTTATCTGGTGGTAACATGAGAATCCATCTGTAAATGAATATGCTTCTTGGCCTCCCACATTCTCTAAGACCTCATCTATGAAAGGGGTAGGAAAAGGGTCATGTAAGAAAGAATCATTCAACTTTATCAAATATACACAAATCCTTATTCCCCCTTGTTTATTTTCTTTCACTACCATTAGACATATCCATTTAGATTTTTCTATTGGTTCTATGATACCAACTTCCAACATTTTGTCAATTTATACCTTCACATTCTTCTTATACAATGGATTTAGTCTGTAAGGTCTCTGTCTGACAGGTATTTCCTCGGATTTGAGATGTATCTTCATCTCTCCTAACTCTCATGCTATGCCTTTCATCTTTGTAAAGGTTGTTGGTAACTGGTCACTGTATTCACACAATAAATATGTTATTATTTCTATTGTTTGTTCATCCCAATAGTCTCCAGTACTTTCCATTTTAGGTTTGTCAGTTTTCCTAATGTTGACTTTATTCACTTTGATTGATGCAACAAATACTTATGAATCAAGATATGGACCTTCCACCTCTATTTCTCCTTCAATTTATGTAGTATGAGTGTTGCGTGGTTCATCCTCATCTGGTGCCTCTTCTTCAACGTGATAACATGAAAGTAATTCTTTGACTATATTTTTGTTCTTTTATTGATATTTTGTGATGATCTCAACATCTGGTTCATCAATAAATATTACCCCTTTTATCTGTTTCAGAGATGAATCAATGTTGGGGTTCTCATGTTCAAATGAGAAAGTTACTACAATTTTGTTGTAATGTTGTCCATTCTGCAGTGCCTCTGCACATCTCCTGGTCTACATACTAGTTCTATGGGATTCCTTCCAATGTATGGATAATGTGGTGTGGCCATTCCTCTAGTGGTGTCATCCTCCATTGTGTCATGCACTTTTTCAAGTATTCTACTGGCGTTACTTGTCCATCATACCTCTACATTTTATTTCTCCCCTTCTCTACGTTGAATCTAATGTGCAGTAACCATTTGCATTGGTACGAGTCCTGGATTTTTTCTTTATGCACACCCCACCATATCGCAGGTGTAGCCTTGAGTGAAATATCTAGGGATAAGAGCCTCTAATTGTTTGACACTTCTTCTTCATATTTTTTCAGAAATTCCTCTAGATTATTTACCCCATGAAAAATGGGAGTTTATCTTATCTCTGTACCAACCCATCTTACTGCACGGTCTATTCTTGCACACCTTGTGGAAACTTGATGTAATTTCTATTGCCACTTCTCCAAACCTGTATTTGAGTCAGAAGCACATGATGTGATGCCTCTCCAACTAATTACCCCATTTGCAGTTGGGTTAACATAATATTCTTTGTGTGTGGTGGTTCTGTACAATTGGTTTATTTCCTCCATATCTAAATAGGTGGGTTCTAGGAACCTCTCTTCTTATTATGGATCTAATGGTGCAATGACTCTATATTCTCCTGATTCCAATGTCATTTTTCTTGTCTTCAAATTGATTATGGCATGGTTATCAAATTTTCAATGGAGTCCAAGTAATGTTGGATAAGGTGTTGTTCCATCTACTATCTCTATTACTTCAAAATATTCCTTAGTGCACACTCCATACAAATCGTTTGTCACACATTTAAGCCTTACAATTGGTAGAACTCTATGTTGATTTGTTAATTTCAACTAGACAGGTGAATAGCCTAGTATGGGTTCTACCATACACTGTCATGTATTATTAGGTAACACATTTACTTATGAGCCTAAGTTCAGTATAATATCCCCCATATTGAAATCCCTAATATTATCATTAAGTTTGAACTCCTTGCTTGTCCTCCTTATGTGGAGATGATTGAATTTTTTTGGCTCTAACTTTCCTTGTCCCTCTATGTTACATATTTCTAGCATATTTTTCAAAACCTTAACAGATGATGGATCATTCAGTAGCTTAACAGAGGATTGCAGAAAAGTCTTTATGGTACTTAATTTCTCTAAAGGTTGTGCTTCATTGGTGTGGTCCATTGATGGAGGCATCTCATACATTAGTATATTCTAAGTATGATTTGCAGCTAATGTTGACACAACATTCTACTTGATAAACTCATGTCTAGCCTCCTTGAATGCCTCCTTTTCTTTATATGCATCAAACTGCTTATGTGGTTCAGTATTCTTCTTCACCCATTGGTGTTACACTGGGTCTTGTCTTATTGTGTTAGTTCTTGTCTTATCTCCTCCTCGTGTGACAATGTTGATGTTTCTTCCATCAT
>JZKD02S1624290.1:147516-163018 GCA_000966675.3 Picea glauca | reverse complement strand
AAACCTACCATAGAGTCAAGAAGGATTTTTTTTGGGATGGCCTTAAAACTGATGTTCAAAGGTTTGTGGCAAAATGTTTGGTTTTCCAACAAAATAAGGTGGAAACAATT
The DNA here is from genome assembly GCA_000966675.3 of Picea glauca. NCBI lineage: Eukaryota > Viridiplantae > Streptophyta > Pinopsida > Pinales > Pinaceae > Picea > Picea glauca. Next base: position 162,908 of record JZKD02S1624290.1, on the reverse strand, counting down.
AAGACACCGTGTCTATGCTAGGAGAAATACAAGAGTGTATATGTAACATCCCCGACCATCAACAAGGGTTTCTAGGAGAAATACAAGAGTGTATATGTAATGTCCCCGACCGTCAACCCCATGGCTGGGCAAACACTACTGTGCAGAAAACAACATTCTCATACTTATATATATAAAACATGCACTATAATTCACAGAGTAAGCATAGGATAAATGCTAATTCAAACATCAAGGACATTAACAACAATCCATATGCGCAACAGAATACATGTTAACATTGCAAGAATCACAGGTTTGCAATTTAATTAATTATTGAATTACAAAACATAGTAACACTTATCTTTGAAACTGTCACACACCGCCAACTGTGTGCAAACCTTCCATGAACCTCCTAGCCTTAGACCACGCTACTCATCCCTCTCAGTAGTAGGTCACCCCCGAGCTGGGACTAAGCTCCACCGGGCAAGGAATCCTAGGTTAGGCAGGGTTTACATGAAGACACACAGTAAAAGAGGGAGGATTCTCTCCCAGGAGCCACTTATGCCCACTTCTCACAGATTCTCCTTCCCACATGCCTGTCCCACCCCAAGAGTATACACCTTCATTGTTACCTAGACAGCCCTTTGGCTGCTAACCTCCCTTTCCTTGGCCTTCAGAAACAGACCGGACATAAAATCTCCGAGCTCTGTGGTAGCTACAAGGCTCCTTCCAGGAGCTCTCTCCTTCCTTCACGCACTCTCTCACTTGGAGAGAGTCTCTCACAGACCTATCAACCTGTTTATTCCACTACAACTACCTCTCTCACCTAGAGAGGTTGTTTCACATAGGTCACACACCCACGGCACAAAGAATACACATAAACCTCACGTTTCCCAGAAGATAACAACCCAAGAATTTAATTCCAATTCAGATTTGCAGGGTGGATAAATGAATCACAGGACACACACTAGTCATGGCTCGGTCCACAGTGTTTACCATGGTTTCTACACATACGATCACCCTACTATCAGATGCAGATTTCACACGACTCTTCTCGATAGAGGAAGGAAAAAATGAGGAGTGAACCCCCCTCCACAATTGACTTCTGTAGTTTTTAAATGCATGTTCTTGGGCCGACACATGTTGCCCATGAAGCTGCATGCGCTCCATCATCTGGGCACACGTTCCCCTTCTAGGGATTTAGGATAAAGAAAAACATGTTTCACATATATTTAGAATAATAATTTAATATTATTCTCAAGGGTTTAAGCCGCCTCATCTTAGCCCCTCTTCCAACCCCTTCGACCCCCTTTCTCCCTCACCCATGTTGTGGAAGCTTAGTCCCCCATCACTCTTTCTTCATGGTCGGTCGCACGCAACGTCGTTTATATTTTATTAACATCTGCATGATTATATATACAAATATCATGCTCCTTCCTTTTGATACTTAGGCTCTCCGGCTTAATACATACATAACCCTCTCAACTTATCAAAACTTGACTCACCAGCCGAATACACTTAAATTACAGTTCATACACAGGCTTTAAAATTCGTAAACATGATTTACAACATGGCTCGGCATTGGGGACATTACAATCCCCTCTCCTTATTTTTGCACTGTCCTCAATGCAACTTTGACATAGTATCTGCAAGGTTTCCAAAATCTTCAAAAAGATGCGGGTATTCTACCCGCATAGTATCTTAATTCTCCCATGTCGCGTCTTCAGGACTGTACCAGGTCCACTGGACCTTTACAAGCTCTATAGCTCGATTCCAGAGATGTTTTCTTTTCCTGTCCAATATTGCACATGATGCACTTGCGGGACACCTTCTTGCTCCACCTGAATCAAATTCCAATCGATAACATGATTAGCAAAAGGTATATATTTCTTAAGCAATGAAACATGAAAAACATTATGTACAATCATGGATGCGGGTAATGCAAGCATATAGGCAACTGACCCAATCCTTTCTAGGATTTCAAATGGCCCACAAAATCTGGCTGCCAACTTGGCCCAACTTCCCAGCTTCAGGGAAATCCTGTTAGCTTTCACTTTCAGGAAAACATGACCACCCACTTTGAACTCTCTGTGGGTTCTGTTCTTATCAGCATAACTTTTCTGCCTATCTTGAGAAGCTTTCAAATTCTACTTAATTTTTATCATTTTTTCCTCCATCTCCTTGAGAAAGTCTAGCCCAACTACTGCCCTATCAGCTGGATTATCCCAACTCACTGGAGTATTTCACTTTCTTCCATAAAGTTCTTCAAATGGGCTCATCTTCAACGATGCTTGATACCCATTGTTGTAAGCAAATTCTAGCAAGTGTAGGTAGTCTTCCTATTTTTATGGTTGTCCATCACATACATTCTCAATATGTCTTCTATCACTCTGTTCACTCTCTCTATCTTCCCATCAGACTCAGGATGATAAGCTGTACTAAAGTTCAGATTCGTTCCGAATCGTTTGAACAATCCTTTCCAGAAATTCAAGGTGAATTTCGGGTCTCTGTCGGACACAATTGTTTTAGGAATTCCATGCAATCGTGCCACTTCCTTCATGAAAATATCAACAACATCTGTTTCCTTGTGATTAGTTTTCAGTGGAACAAAATGGGCATGTTTTGTAATATTGTCCACCACCACCATGATCGAATGATGCAACTTGCCTGTTCTGGGTAGTCTCGTAATAAAATACATATCACCACTTCCCATTTCCATTCAGGAACGAGCAAAGGTTGCAGCAACCCTGCTGGGTGCCTATGCTTAGTTTTAACTTTCTGGCACTCCATACATCTAGTGATGTATTCAACAATCTCTCTCTTCATACCTGGCCAAAAGTAATGGCTCTTGACTTCTGCCATAGTTTTCTGATATCCAGGGTGCCCTGCATAAGGTACATTATGCATCTCCTATAGAATTATTTGTTTCTAGTCCAGGATGTTGGGTACAAAAATTATGTTCTTGTGCAACAATATTCCATCTATTCCCAATTTATAAATATCCACCTTCTGTGGCATCTTATTCTGATGTAGCTTTGCTACCAATTCTCTGTACTGCAGATCTGCATTTGCAGCCTCTATAATTTTTCTTTTAATATCAGTATGATGCATGCTAATGGCTGTAGCATGTAGTTCATGCACCCTCCTGTTGAGTGCATTAGCCACTCTATTCTCCTTCCCTTTGATATGCTTGATATCAAAGTCGTATTCACACAGAAATTCCAGCCACCTACTTTGTCTAGCGTTTAAGGTTGGCTGATCAAACAAATATTTCAGGCCATTATGGTCTTTTATGAGCTCAAATATCCTTCCCATGAGGTAATGCCTCCACTTCTTTAGAGCATGAACTATGGATACCAACTCCAAGTCGTGAGTGGCATAGTTCTTCTCGTGTTCCTTTAACTTCCCGGATTTATAAAATTTTACAAATCCATTATGACTGAGGGCTCCTCCCAGTCCTTCTTTGCATGCATCTGTGCACAACACAAAATCTTCATTTGGATATGCAATTGTCAAGATTGGAGCACTGGTTAACAGTTCCTTCAATTGCTGAAATCTTTTCTCACAATCCTCTGTCCACTGAAATTACTTCTCCTTCCTTTGTAAGGAAGTGATAGGGTGAGATATCCTTGAGAACCCTTTGATAAACCTTCTATAATAACCAACCAATCCCATGAAATATCTAACTGCCGTCACATTATTTGGTGCTGACCATTCTTTAATGGCCTCAATCTTCTCAGGGTCTACAACTATCCCATCCTTCGAGATAATATGCCCCAAGTAATGGATCCATCCCTGATAAAATGAGCACTTTCTCATCTTGGCATACAGTTGGTTCCCTCTTAGCACCTGCAACACCATCCTCAGATGCTGCTCATGTTCTTATTCTAACATGGAATACACCAATATGTCATCCAAGAAGACTATGACAAACTTGTCTAGATAGTCCTTGAATACTCCATCCATCAATCACATAAAAACAATGGGTGCATTTGACAGTCCAAACGACACCACTATGAACTCATAATGACCATACCTTGTTCTAAAGGAGGTCTTGCTGATGTCTTCATCTTTTATCCTTACCTGGTGATATCCCGATATTATATCTATCTATCTTCGAAAATATCTTTGCATCCTTCAACTAATCGAAGAGGTCATCAATCCTTGGCAGAGGATACTTGTTCTTTACCGTTACCTTGTTCAACTGCCTAAAATCGACGCACAATCTCATCTTTCCATCCTTCTTCTTTACGAACAGGACCGGGGCACCCCAAGGCGACACACTTAGGAGTATATAACCCTTCTTCAAAATCTCTTCATAGCTGTAATTGCAACTCTTTCAGCTTTGGCGTACTCATCCTGTACAGAGATTTTGACATTGGATCTACTCCAGGCATCAAGTTCATAGATAAATCGATATCCCTTTTTGGACGTAGTCCAAGTACTTCATGGAATACATCTTTGAATTCTTTTAGTACCGCATACTATTTGATACTTGACACCTTGTCCTTAGGTGTTTCCCCTACATGGGATGCAAATAATTGACAACCTTTTCTGTAGCACTTCTTTAGCTACATCGCTGAGATTTCTCTGACAACAACAACTCTAGGAATTCCTTGGATTGTTTTCTGATTCCCTTCTTCATCTAAGAAAGTGAATGCCTTATTGCAATAGTCCAAGATGGCATGGTGTTGGTCCAACCAGTCCATCCCAATTAGACAATCATAAGAGCCTAATGGAAAAATGTTCAATTCAGCCTTCGTGCTCAGTCCATTCATGTCCACAAGACAAGACTTGAATAGCTCTGTGACTTTCCTCTTGGTTCCTGTATCTAGTTGCACTAACCGAGAATTTTCATGTTTGCTTCTTATCAAATGAAAACTTTCTACCACTCCAGGGTTTATATAACTATGGCTAGCCCCCGAATCAACTAAAATAGTAAAGGCATGGTTGTTGATCATACCTTCCACTTCAATCATGTGTGATTGATATTCATCATGCTTGTTGTCTAGGGCTGCACAGATCCTTGGCATCCTATTGCCCATGTCCTCCACTATTTGAGCTTGCTGAACATGATGGACAATCCTCCTTTTATCATTTTGATGGGGGAAATCTCTGTACCTATGGTTCCCTTTACAACCCCAACATTCCATAGGTGGCGGCCTTGGAATTTTCCCACCCACTTCAACCTTCCCGGGCTCTCTAAAAGACGACCGCCCTTGCAAACTATTTCTGTAAAAGGGTCATTTATTTCCCTTCTGCCTCTATTTTTTCTTGAACTTTTTTTGGTCATCCCAAGCCTTCCGAAAGGTAGGCTTCTCTCTTTGTTGTTCAAATAATCACTTCACTCTCCTTATCGTTTCTTCCATAGTATTTGGGTCATCAAACTGAATCTTATCCCCAATAGAAGGCGGTAACCCACTCAGGTACCTCTGAATCTTGACAAACTCATCTTTTATGAACGAAACATACTTCAGTAATTCCAAAAAATTTCATTCATAATCATGAATGGTCATGTTGTCCAGCTTGAGTTCAAAGAACTCTTTCATCTTTCTGTCATAATATCTTTTAGTTAAGTATTTCTTCTCGAAATACCTCTTAAATTCTTTCCATGTGATGTATTTTTCTCTAATGTGTTGCACCTGCACAAGTTGATCCTAGCACATGGATGCCTTTCCCTTCAGTTGATACATGGCAATCCTACCCTCTACATGAGAGGAATAATTTTGTAGTTGAAAGTATTTCCTCATACCAAGTAACCAAGTTTCGACATCTTCCTCCTTCTTATACTCTCCATCAAATGTTAGAGGTTTGATCTTGTTCATTTCCCCCTTCAATTCATCCATCCCATATATCTTGTGCTTTATGGAAGGGGATGAGTTGGAATTACTGTGTGCTTCCTTATCAGAATGCTTTGGGGAGCGACGACGATGTCTGCTAACACTGCTCGATATTTTTTTCTCCTTAGGTGTCCTGCGACTCCCTGTTTTGCTTGAGTTACATTCTTTTTCCAATCTCTTTTCGATTCTTTCCATACTCTCTAACAAAATTAAGTTGAATTCTCCCTATTTATCCTTGTCTTTCATGAGCTTTCGGCTATCAGCTCAGCGAGCCTGGGCATCCTTCTATAATCTTTCAATGATTTTCATCATATGCCCTTCCTTATCCATCTCCCTTATGTGTCCATTGGAGTTCGTTCCTTCAACTCCCAAGGAAACGTTCATTCCTTCTCTTTCATTCTCTGGTTTGGAAGTAATCCACACCTCTTCCATTTATTTACACTCTGAGGCAATTCTAATTAGCCCTGGCACTTGCCAAACTTCTGCAATCACAATATGAAGACAATCGAAAATGTCAGGTCTTTGTTTCTTAACAATTCCCTCATCATTCATAAACAATTTTAAAACGTTCACATTTCCAAAAAACTCTAAAATGCTCAGAGTTCATTAATTTTCCAAGCTCTTGTTCGGCTCTGTAACTTTCAGGTGATAGCCACCTCTTTCCTAGTCCCCACCCCACGTGACCAAGGGTCGTGACCAAGCATTAAATCTACTAGGTGCTACTTAGGCTTTCAATATTCAAAGAGTTTTAAGGCACACTGAACTATCTCTTGGATTTCCAATTACCAAATTCGCGATATCGGGTGGATCAATGGTCGATGTTTACCCCACATCCAATGGTTAGAATCCGCTGTGATTTTTTCGTCTTCGAAGCTTTTGGGACTTCGGGGTTTCGTGGTTTCGGGTTTCTGGGTTTGTGTCTCAGCGCTCCCCACTTGCTTCCCTTTCCAACCCCCAACAACTCTACCACTCGGGCCCACGTACAACAACTATCACCAACTATGGTGGTGGCACCTGGTGGGTCTAAGAAGGTCCAAATCACCTTCGATGATGTCAAAGGGTCCCACCACTTCCACCTTTCTTTTCGTGACTTCGGGTTTTGAGGTTTGTGCATCATCACAACTTGCTTTTCCCAAAGACGAAATCGTGAAATCAGGATTTACTTCTCTACTTGATCCAACAGTCAAGATCTTTTCCCAGATCTACAGTGTAGATATTTTCAGGATTTCGAAGTTTCGGTCCCGAAGGTTCTCACCCTCGCTTCCCTCTCCAACTCCCGACTACCGAACTTCCAAAAGGATTCTCAGATATCCTTCTAACACCTTCTCTGGATCTAACTATCATAAGGGATCTCTTTTCCTCCCGATCAGATCCAATGGCTCCAACACTTCTTGCGTTGAGTTGTCACTCTCCGTGGTCAAATACCACACTAGCTACAGTTTAATCTATTGCTACTCCTCCTGATCTTTTTAACACAACCAAGTAACTCCTTGGCACTAACAGACATTTTAGGGTCTGAAATTGGTTCTTCCAAACTCAACTTCACTCGATACCTTCAGTCCAAGGACCACTTAACCATCCCAGTCATGCTCAGCATTGAAACCTGTCTTTGATACCATATTGTAATGTCCCCAACCGTCAACCCCACGGTCGGGTAAACGCTACTGTGCGGAAAACAACATTCTCATATATATATATATATATATATATATATATATATATATATATATATATAACATGCATAATAATTCACAGAGTAAGCACATGATAACTGCTAATTCACAACATCAAGGACATTAACAAAAATCCATATGCGCAACAAAATACATAATAACATTGCAAGAATCACAGGTATGCAATTTAATTAATTACATAATTACAAAACATAGTAACACTTATCTTTGAAACTGTTACACACCTCCAACTGTGTGCAAACCTTCCACGAACCTCTTAGCCTTAGATCGCGCTGCTCATCCCTCTCAGCAGCAGGTCACCCCCGAGCTGGGACTAAGCTCCACCTGACAAGGAATCCTAGGTTAGGCAGGGTTTACAGGAAGACACACGATAAAAGAGGGAGGATTCTCTCCTAGGAGCCACTTATGCCCACTCCTCATAAAATCTCCTTCCCCATATGCCTATCCCACCCTAGGAGTATACACCTTCATTGTCACCTAGACAGTCCTTTGGCTGCTAACCTCCCTTACCTTGGGCTTCAACAACAGACTGAACCAGAAATCTTCGAGCTCTGTGGCAGCTACAGGGATCCTTCCAGGAGCTCTCTCCTTCTTCCACACACTCTCTCACCTGGAGAGAGTCGCTCACAGACATATCCACCTATTTATTCCACTACAACTACCTCTCTCACCTGGAGAGGGTGTTGCACACAGGTCACACACCCACGACAAAAAGAATACACAGAAACCTTAGGTTTCTCAGAAGACAACAACCCAACAATTTAACTCCAATTCATATTTGTAGGGTGGATAAACGAATCATAGGACACACACTAGTCATGACTCAATCCACGATGTTTACCATGGTTTTCGGACACACGGTCACCCTACTATCAAACACAAAGTTCACATGGCTCTTCTCGACAGAGGAAGGACAAAATGAGGAGCAAACCCCCCTCCATGGCTGACTTCTGCAGTTTTTCTGCATGTGCCTGGGCCGACACATGTCGCCCATGAAGTTGCATGTGCTCCATCAGTTGGCGTGTGCCTTGGGCACACGTTCCCCTTCCAGGGATTTAGGATAAAGAAAAACATGTTTCACATATCTTTAGAATAATAATTTAATATTATTCTCAAGGGTTAAAGCCCCCCCCAGCTTATCTCCTCTTCCAACTCCTTCGACCCCCTTTCTCCCTCACCCATGTTGTGGAAGCTTAGTCCCCCATCACTCTTTCTTCGTGGTCAGTCGCACACAATGACGTTTATATTTTATTAACATTCTGTATGATTATATATACAAAAATCAGGTTCCTGCCTTTTGATACTTAGGCTCTTCGACCTAATGCATACATAACCCTCTCAACTTATCAAAATTCGGCTCACCAGTCTAATACACTTGAATTATAGTTCATACACAAGCTTTAAAATTCGTAAACATGATTTACAATAGGGCTCGGCCTTGGGGACATTACAGTATACCCTCCTAGATTTACCCTCGTTTGATTAACACACCTTAGGGAGTAAGAGGTTTTACACCCCTAGGGATCTTATTGATCTAACTTTTGTTTTAAAGACCCAATTCACCCTATTACAAAGGCACTAATTTTCTCTTTTTCATTGGATAAATAAAATGTTTGCATTGGTAAACATGTTTTAGTGAGATATCAATCTTGCTTAAGTTGGATTCTTTTGTGGATGCCTTAAGGTTGTTAAACCCTATAGGGCATCTTAGTTCTCTTGGTCTTCTTGGATCTGTTATAAATTTTAATCTGCAACAATTATGGCTGCATAAACCCTAATACAATTTTTTTAATAACTCACAAACCAGCCGTGATAAATTGTTAGAAGTTTAGCCTTATCCTCTTCTAGTCTCAACACACCTTTTGGGTGGATTGTTCGCAAGTTTTGGTGGTTGATTTTTTTTTTTTTTGTAACAAGTTGTTTTCTACATCCATAAAGTTGTGATTATATATTTGCAATAATAGTTTCTGAGAGCCTTATCTTGTTGCTAAAGTTTTGTGCATTAATACTTGAGTCAAACTAGTCATTGCTAGCTTGTCTCTTGCATCTTTAACTAGACTTTTAACAACTTTATTTGCATCTCTTATTGTTTTTTGTTGCTATATATATCATTGTTTATTTCTGCAATTAGGGACAACAAGCTTAACTTGCTTTTCCAACACATTATTGGGCTTGTATCTTTGTTTTCCTTGTGTCCTCAGAAGGTAAAGCACTTCTTGGCAGGTTTTCTATACTGTGGAACACCTTCTACCATCTACGAGACTTTTTTCAAGTCCTTCTTACCTTCCATCAATGACCTATAGGGGGACTCTTCATCATCTCTTCATCTTTCATCTCGTTTCCGCTAGGGTCACTAGGATTCCCCCCTTGAGGTGATTAGTTCACCTCTAAAGTGACGGGAATACCTATCTAAGGTGACAGTGGGAAAGTGTTCTCTTAGTTGTCACCATATTGTGGTTTGGTCAGGCTTTTTCCTATAAAATTTCAGTGATCAACAACCGTAGGCTTTAATTTTATTTCTATAATGATTTCATTAGATTTTAATCTAGGGTATTGCTCATTTATGAAGGATTGTGGCATTCTTGTTAAGGACGCATACAAATTTGGTCTAAAATTGTCCCTATGATTAAGACCATGATTAATGTCACACATATTTAATAATATAGTTATGAGCCCATGGTAGCCTATATGCCATTGGCTTTATTGTCTCTAAAATATTGTATAGTCTAATATCTCTCTAATAATTTAGAGAGATTCCCCAACTTCAAATAACTCTTTTTAGGTTTAGTCTTTCGGATACATGTTCCCCAACTAAAATTTCCTATCTAACTCGATAAACATCGACATATTTCTCGTGATCTTGCACTCTCTTCAATATCCCTCAAGTGTCCAGTGTCATCTTAAACATTTTAAGTCAATATGCATATCTCTTCTGATGATCTTGGATCGCCTTGAAATGTTGCTTGAGTGTAATCTGAATCATTCTAACTCAAAATATTATTGCATCTCCTCTTATAAAGTGCCATCAGGACAAAGTGCTATCAATGAGATCAGGGCATTTCAATGCATGATGACCAGTGTGATGATTAGTAGATTTCCCATAATGTACATCCAGCTTCAAAGAAGGCAGACGTATTCACTTATCAATGCCATACATATCTGTAATTTGTCTTCCAACAATTGATTCACTCTGTTAGTTTCCCAATGTAGTTACGGAGGATACATTGCATATAGCATAAAACGCACTCTTCTTGAAGTTGGAACTGTACTCGCACTCATTGTATGTTAAAATGAAGTGTCTCACAATTTATCAAACCTGCAACGCATGCAGTCCTTTTCTCACCTATGGAGGATGGATCAGATCTCATCACTAGACAAAACGTATAGTGAAGAGAAACGATATACTTGAATTAATGCTCGTCGAAGTATGATTTGGACGCCATCCACGGGCTTCAGCGTAAGTACAGAAGTGGGGACGCGAAGAGAATCAGTAGTATATATATCCTGACCTCCGGATAAGACGAGGTTTAAACTCATGACTTGTTGAGCAGCACGAACGCATTAACAGCTCGTACCCTGGCCACTAGAACACACCCCTGCAAGAGGAACCCTGTAAACGTACTCTTCGTGAAGTTGGAACTGTACTTGGTTAACATGGCCGACACACTCAACATCTGTTAAAATGAAGTGTCCAACCATGATTAGCAAGAATTTATCTGTCACGCATGCAGTCCTTTTCTCACCGTTCTTTGTTTTCCATGAAAGCTATGGAAGATGGATCAGTTCTCATCACCAGACAAAACGTACAGTGAAGAGAACGGTATGACTCTCTTCTCAAACCTGCGACGGGAAAAAAACAAAAACGACTATCAATCACCCACTATTGTGGCTATACTTGAATAAATGTTCGTCGAAGTATGATCTGGATGCCATTCAGGGGCTTCAGCGTATGTACAGAAGTGGGGACGAGGAGAAAGATTAAATGTGAAAATGGTTATGATCATGGCGGCGAGGACTACTCTGGCTGGCTTCCATGATAGATTTGGACGCCATCCATGGGCTTCATCGTATGTACAGAAGTGGGAACGTGGAGATAGATGAAATGTGAAAATGGTTATGATCATGGCTGCGAGGACAAAAAGTCTGTGATGGTGTGTATGTTGATTGAGATAAAACGTGATACCTCCACCTCTAAAATCATGAGCTTGGGTTGGATTGTAGCTATTGGATAGGTGTATGATCTTGACATATGTTGACCATTCTTGACATACCACATGTACCCAATCAAGCACTAGGAAAGATAAGGAAAATAAGGACCCTTCCTCATCATAGTTTCTAGAAGGAGCATTCACCAACACAATTTCCTTTCCCTTATGTAGATAATCTCATAATTATAACCTAAAGTTTTTTGACCCAATTATGTTGCTCTATGTATGATAATTTTTCTTCTAGAAAATATTTAGAAGGAGCATTGACCAACACAATTTCCTTTCCCTTTTGTAGATAATCTCATAATTATAACTTAAATTTTTTTGACCCAATTTTGTTGCTATGTGGATGATAATCTTTCTTCCAGGAAATATTTCAATCTATGATGGCATGATTTAATACTGAAATGGCACCTCATTAAGTAAGAATGCCACATATCAACTACATGAAGAATAGGCAACATCTCTTTCTCATAGGTGGATTCGACCTAGTTTTGATCTGCAAACTGTCATAGATATTACACTGGAATAGTTTGTCATAACAAATCTTAAACTATTTCGAAACAAAAATGTGAATGGCGGCGAGGACTACTCTGGCTTCTATGATAGAGAAAGTCTGTGAATGATAGAAAAAGTCTGTGATGGCGTGTAAATTGATCAACATACATCATGATACCTCCAGCTCCGAAACCATGAGTGGGGAGCTGAAAGCGCTGAGAGGGACCATGTATTAATCCAAATTCAAAACCATGATCTTGGAGCCATGGATCAAGTAAGGATGCCACATATCAACTACATGAAGAATAGGCAACATCTCTTTCTCATAGGTGGATTTGACCAAGTTTTGATAAATCTTAAACTATTCTGAAATATTAGATTTTTGTAGTTTATTTTTTTAGACCCCATATTAATTAATAACTATCTTTGCTTGAATTTATGGAAAACTAACTAAATATGAAAACCAAAGAACATGTAAAATAATACACACCATCCACACATTTGAACACAAAAGATATCCTCGGAAACCCAATACGGGAGAAAACCCAACAAGAAGGTGATGCCTATGCTTTTCTCTCTCTTCTTTAGTTATGGAAAGTAAGTACAAAGAAATAGACACTCTCTATGGAGTTTCCTTTCACATTATGTCCTAAAGTGCTACTACAAGATCTCCTACCTCCTCTAATATGCTCTCAAAATAACACTACTTAGATGCTCTAATTAACTATGGAACAAGTACAGTACAGAATAATGGAACCCTTTCTCCTCCTTGCAACTTGGTATTTAACGTAGCCCGATAATCGTCTAGGGTTAGGGTTTTAACTTCCTCAACCCTCAATTAGTGATAAGGTTTGGACCTTCAAGTATATTCTTGAAATTTTGCGTGGGGCTAGCCCCACACATTTTGAGTAATGAGGGATGACATGGCATCCACTCGTACCATGGTGGTAAACACGATAGATCAAATTGCGAGTGATATGTAAACTGTCATGGATATTCCACTGCAATAATTTGTCACAACAAATCTGATAAATAAAATTGAAATATGCAACATGAAGGGTAAATTCCTTTAGATTCCAAAATATTTAGTTATTGATTTTCTACTTATGCATGAAATAGATCAATTGCGAAAAATAGAGAACAATAAGAGATAATCGCACATCGTTCACAAAATAACACAAATATTTTATCTAGGAAACCCTTATGTTATCACTGAAATTTCGTCCGCACATAGTTACAAGAACTCAACATTGTCAAACAGTAATGAAGTCATTCATGGCCCTGAATTAATCTCACAACATTCAAAAAAGGGAAAAACTATACAAAGTAGTGAAAAATTGAAGAGCGCTTTGCAGACATTGGGCGTGCGCGCACATGCGCCGAACAAGAACATAGAATGCATGCATAAGCGCATGATGCGCGACTGTTAGCGCAAAAAGCCGTGCACCTGCTAAACGACGCATTTATGAATGTGGTCGGCCTCCCAACCACTTATGGTTCAGCTCCCAAGCTGATTTGACTTCCAAATCCAAGCTGGATCCGAATGGTGGGCTGGTCAAAGACCTAATAATGCCCTAAATGGCCTCTTTTCACACTACAAAGCAGTTACATAATAACCCAATGCAATTCTATAAAAAGCCATGAATGCACCTCATTTTATCAAGGAATTCCAAGTAATGTTATGCTGCCTATATTGTTTTAAGAACTCCATCCTTGACAAAAACACATTGGCACCATTTCATTGAGCAATCCACCTCTCCATTGAGTCGATTTGCAAAGAGTTCTTTCACCACTATTTTTATTTTCTTTGTTGTAAGGAGAGCAAGCTTGTGAGGGTCCAAGAGCCTTCCCTTGGAGGAAGAAGGGACTCATAGTCCCCTTTCTTCTTGGTGCTTTGATTTCATCAATAGACCAGCCTCAAAACATTGGTGACATGGGTCTTTTTGTTTTTGTTATCTCTATGTCACTATGCTTATGATTTTAGTTTGTATTAGTTTAATTCTTGCTTATAGTTTTGTTTTTCTTTCTCTAACTCTTTCCTCTATAGTTGTCCTACTCAGCAGACCCAACTGGGCATGCAAGCACCTCGATTCTGCTCAACAAGGTGACGAAAGAGGCGCAACAGATTGACGACTCCACTGGGGAAAGGTATCAAATTCCTACCTCATTTGGGTTTATTTTGCTCTTCTTTTAGTTTGTTTAACTTGCAGGTGCACTAACCGGCCTAGGCCAACCTGCCAACCATCCAATTCAAAAGAGAATTGAGAGAAATCCATCCAGATTTTTCTTTCTCGGCCGCTTGTCACCAATGCGTGGGTATTCTACCCCACAGATGCGCATCGTGCACGCATGCGCTTAAGTAACAATTTTTCTCTATGCACATGCGCTTTCAGACTCATCTATGTTCGCGCACCTGTGCTCTGTGCGCCTCTGTCTTCACTAGGGGCTGCGCATCTAAGCAAAATTTCACATTGTAAGTTGTTGGGATGTGGGGAAGGCCATTTGCCTTCTTAAAAATGATGTCAAGCATGCTCTAAAAACTGCACCACACTTAGTCCCCTCATCATATAAAGGGGTTAGTCAAACACACATAGGCACTTAGGAGGATAAAATCAATTTCCCTTCTTTGCTTTTTGCCACATGGATGGCTTGTTTTGACTTGTAATATAAGGTGGAAATCATTTTTAATCACTTCTAACTTACATTGGGACTAGAAGTTGAATTGCAATCGCTTAGTATGCTCTTCTCTCGCGCCTTCGAGTGACCTTGAGAATCAGAAAAAGATTGTGAAACAATTTCATCTCCCTTAAACAAAATTTAAAACCTTTAGGAGAGGACAACGGCCCTTCTTGGGACCCCTCTTAGTTTTCTTTTTTCAAACACATCTTAATATTGTAACGGGCCTATACATGCCCAAATGCTACAAAGATAGGATAGTGTTTGGAATTTTGCTTTCTTAGATCAAAACACTAGGAAAGTTTAAAAGGTTTGTAATGGGCCCATACATGCCCACATGTTCAATCTAGGATAGTTTCAAGCTTTTCTTAGATTACATCATAATAGGGAGTTAAAGGATAGTAACGGACCCACATGTCCACATGCTAGCTTCTTAGGGATTTTGAATTACGCAAGGTTGTACCAAAGGCACTTAGTTAATTAGGTAATCAAACTCT
>JZKD02S1624290.1:119440-147506 GCA_000966675.3 Picea glauca | reverse complement strand
GAGGGGGAAACCTCCTTTTACCCCACTTAAATGTTCAAGTACAAGATGATTCAAAATGAAAATGTCTCCTTGGTATATATAGGAGACTATGAGGTTTAATGGCCTAAAGCCGACACAAATAAAATAACATTACTAATCTAAGTTACAACTAATGGCCTAAAGCCGACATAAATAAAATAACATTACTAATCTAAGTTACAACTAATGGCCTATAGCCGACATAAATAAAATAACATTACTAATCTAATATGCCCCAATTAAGTGGTAATGAGCCAATATTAGGGATTAACACTATGGTGAAGCAAGCACACCCATTTTTCTAACAGGTTATGGGCCCACACTTCCTTCAGTTAGTATAACCACTGGAAGGAAGCTAATCCATAATATTAGCAAGCTCGTTGAAGAACTGCCACTAGTGTTTCTAGCAGGTGCAGTTAGTGAAGCATTGTCACTAGGGTTACTAGTTGGTGCAAGTGAAAACCCTAAAACCTATTTCACAACACTTTATGATGGAAAAATTTACTCAAGGAGAGGATATTCTAGTGTGCCTTAGTCCAACACACCTATTGGCACTCTCAGACAGAAAAAATGTCAAGGTTGAGATTATGGGTCAAATTCAACATTTGACCAATCAAAGTCAAAATTTGACCAACTATCAGTCAACATAAATCATGAATGAAAAGATGGATCATCTACACTATTCAGCTCTTACATGAACTCTTGAATATGACATGTGGATAATTGACAGTGGATCTTCCAGGCATATGGCAGGAGACCAGGTCAGACTTTATAGTGTGAATGAAAAGAAGACATCCTACAAGGTAGAACTTGGAGAGAAGAACATCTATCCAGTCAAAGGAATTGGACAAGCCTCCATCAAATTTAAATCATGTGACAATGTTCATTTGAGTAATGTCTTATATGACGTACTTGGTTTAGAAAAGAATCTTCTATCTATATTTTTCTTAGAAGACAAAGGAAATAGAATAGCCTTTGTAGATGGTGAAGTACTATCTTGGTCTAGAGACTCCAACATAGAGAATGCTAGAGTTATTGGAACTTGTGAAGGAATATTATACAAACTACTACAATGTAATGATGAATCTCTTGTACATGATGAAGTCAAACCCAATGAAATTTGGCATAGAAGGTATGCTCATATTAACTATCAAGTGTTACCTTTCCTCAAGAAAATGGTTGAAGGAATACCATAACTACAATCTACACATGAAGGAATCTGTAGAGGATGTGCACTTGGTAAAAATGTTAAGAAGCCATTTTCAAGTAGCGATAATAGATCTAAGGAAATATTAGATCTAATGCATTCAGATGCATGTGGTCCGATATCAGTCAAATCCCTAGTAGGTTCTCTTTATTATGTAACCTTCATGGATGATTACTCAAGAAATACTTGGTTATATATCTTGAATACAAAGGATGAAGTTTTCAACAAGTTTTAAGACTTCAAAGCATAAACAAAAAACCTCACAAGCAAGAAAAACAAGACTTTGAGAACAAATAGCGGAGGAGAATAAACTTTCAAAGAATTTGTTGCCTTTTGAAAATCAATAGGGATTAGGAGGGAGCTAATTGTTCCTCATAATCCTCAAAAAAATGGTGTAGAAAAAAGGAAGAATAGATCCATTGAGGAAACTGTTATGGAGCTAATGAATGACCAAGGTCTATCCATGTATTTGTGGGGAGAAGTAGTCATGAAAACAACGTATGTTCATAACAGAATTCCCCATTGCATATTCAAGGATATGAATCTAGAATAGCCCAGATGACTCAGTTTGTATCATGATATTTCTTATGCAAATTGATATTAGATGATATGATGTTTGTAGAGACTGTATGTCTATGGACAATAGTTGTATGCTACTGTGGTGGATGTGATCCATTGATAGTGACTGTGTGTCACTAGTTAGTAGCAGTGTGCTACTGA
Source organism: Picea glauca (assembly GCA_000966675.3). NCBI lineage: Eukaryota > Viridiplantae > Streptophyta > Pinopsida > Pinales > Pinaceae > Picea > Picea glauca. Next base: position 145,561 of record JZKD02S1624290.1, on the reverse strand, counting down.
GAGTGGTTTTGTACCACTAGATAGTAGTTGTATACTACTATGAATAGACACATTTGTGTTCTATTGGATGGCATTGTTCTAATTTCCATGGAGATTATGTATTTGGATAGTGATGATGGTGCTTGTGACTTGATCATGAGATATCATTTGTGGCTATGATGATGCTACTGGTTGAATGGTTTGTTTGTGCTCAAGACCATTTCCTTTAATACCTCCCTAGATAGGAGGGAGTGTTGACATTATGGTAGTTGCGGGGGGTATTAACCTCCACTTGTAACCTTTGACGAGACTAGAATATTTTGGGAAGCAAGAGAAACCCTAAATCCTTGGATAATAACCCTAGAATACAAGTCGCCTTAATAGAATAATTAATATATAGTTATTATCCCCCAAGAAGATAATTCAGCCTAGTCAGTTAAGATGGAGTAGTATAAATAAAGGGTGTTAGATCTCATTTGTCACTCACCTGATGACTTCATAAGGATAAGAAGTGGGCATGAGTGAAGGAGAAATGCAAATGTTGCAATAGAGAATTTTTCTTAGGTTATTGGTTTGGACTTTATTCTTGGTCTTTAGTTATCCTTTCTTGGTACACTAGCCTTGGTTGGCTATAAGTCTACTACCAAAATTATTCTTTATGTCAAGGTTAAGGTGCTCGAGGGTTGCCTTTGTGCCTATGGTTGGGTGACAATATTTCTATATTTTCTATGGTGAAATGAGCAAACCCATTTTTATAACATGCACCACTTAGTCACATCCAATCACCAATAGAAAACACCAAATATCATTTGCACAAGAGAGAGATACCAAAAATGCCCAAGAGGGCGCAAATTTCATCCAACTAGTCTTCTTACAATGGGAGAGCTATGATGATAATGAAGTAGAGGTGACCTCTATTTATGCAAATCCTCTAACAAATAGTTTCTCCACATAATTTAGGGTAAAAAACAAGATAAGGGGTTAACAACCCTTATCTTTCCCCTTTACAAAAATATTATTTTTTAATTCATACTTTTGCACATAAATGATATCCTAAGGTGAGACATCAGCCTTCTAAGGTGATGTTTTGGAACTTTTGTAGGTTTTTGGAGTAGGAGATGAGTGCAATAGGACACCAAAGGCCAAGTTTATTCAAACAATCCTTCTCCTCCATGACCTAAGGATTCTTTCCTTCAAATTTACCAAGTCTCCTCAACCACCACCAATACCCTAGCCCTAATATGATGTCAAGCCTTCAAAGGTGGCACATTTTCCTCCTTAGGAAAGTCCTTTGGGTGGTAGGGGATAGTTTATATCATCCATGATGTATTATATACCTCCAAAGGAATATCTTCATCATCCGACATGTGGGCCCTTGGCATCCAACTTGTGGGATTCAAGCCCCATGGAATCCCAAGCTAGGATTATTCTTCCAAAACTGTCCACTAGCTAGGTCTTACAAAAACAAATGGATATGACCTGCAAGGATATCAACTCCAATATATCATGATGAGTAAATAAAATAAAGAAAATATCCATCTAAGCATGTACATCATACTACCTCATCAAAATAAACTAATTCTCAAAGACCCTATCCAATTTACCAAGTTTAGGTATGGGAGGGTTGACAAAATGACCTATTGGTTGAATCGTACCTCAACTTTAGGGGTGTTTCCTGAGTGGAACTCCTTCTAAGTCATCTGGATGAGGTGTCACAGATGGGGGGAAGAGTTTTTGGCATGGGTTTCATGACATAGAAGGGGTTTTAGTGTCTCACTTACGGGTGCCTTTGTAGAGGGTGTGTTGCACCTTCAATTTCAATGCAACATTTTTCAAAGCCCATTTATTGTATTTTATTATTTCAGGATGTTTCTAGGTTCAAGCCAAGGTGGGTATTCTACCAAAGCATGAAAAATTATGCCCACCTTTACTCTACCCTTGTCACATCATGCTTCCCCAGTATGAAAACATGTGTGGGGCTTCTACCTAAGTAATAAAAACAATGCCCACACATGCTCCACCCTGGTTGGCATTTTCTATTAGTTATTCTTTTACGGGTCCCATAAGTTTCTTACGAGAGAAATTTCAATTTCCTCAGGATCCATGGGTGAGCATATAGAAGGTTAATGTTTGGATTTTTTATTTTTCCAGCTATAATCCTTTGGGCCTTCAGCTCCTTCTTCCCATGAAACAAGGGACAACCCCTTCTTGGGTCAGTACACCCAAAAATCCAAAAAGGTAAGGAAATGAGGGCATGAAGTGTGGAAAGTGAAAAGTGTGGTCACGAATGGTACAATGAATCATAAATAGGACCTCCCAGTAGAAAATATATCCCTAAGGTTGACCCACTTACTAGGGTGCAATGTAAACCACCAAAGTGAAACGGAGAAAAAATAATAATTTCCAAGGAAACGTTGCATAAAAAAAATCAATAATAGATGCAACAAACTCAAAATCCTCAAGTATTGGAATGGAATTCACCACAATATCTGACTTATGCCTCATGGAGAAAGACCCAATGTCTTCCATGGGATAGCTAATGTGGTGGATACCTTCATGATGGTCCTAGAGTTGTGGTGGTGACGTGGGTCTCTGTCTATGAAAGTGGACATTGTTGGTTAAGATATCTCTCATTACTCCATGTCTACAATCAGAAGGCCTCGATAAATAATCTCTTTAGTTATCCCTATTAGATGGGGATAAGATCTTCCTCCTACTTAGTGACATGTACTCTCCATAGAGTGCATGAGAACCACAACATCTCCTGGTGGACCTATGCCTACACTGAAACATAACACTGTAAAATATATGGTGGTTCTATCACCCTTCATCCATATATATAAAAATAAAAAATGAAATCTAATCTAGAAAAGAAAATTTTAGCATTTTTTTCAAAAAAATTTAAACTAAACATGAAATCAATATGAAAGTAGAGAAAAATGAAATATGAAATGCATCTAAACTATCATGAGAAATCAAGATGAAAATTCAATGAAAGAAAGATTACCTACCTACTTACCTGGTGCCTTGGGGCCCTAAAGATGAGACGATGGGTGATTTCAAGCGAAGTCATACAACCAGTGCAACAATCTATTCATCATTTCATCGAGGTATCTCCCCCTATTATTAATCATGCAATACAACAAGGATAAGTAGATCACATAATAATCATGAGCATAAGTAATCATATAATTAGTCATGAAATAAAACTCATGGAGATAGGTGGGATGGAGGAAATCTTTCTAGAAAGAGAAATAATCAGCCTGATCATCCTTCCTAAAAGTGTAACCACACTCCTGATCAATTGATCTATGGAGAGGGATACCATATGTAGATGATGGCTCATATTGATCCTTATTATCATGATCATTGATTCCTGAAGATTGAGAGGACATGAGATATCCCAAGAAAACCTGTTGATTTCCCAAACAAGGGGAAATGGGGTAAGGCACAACCTCATGTCTAGAGAAAATATCCTCCCTGAGACTTAGGAAACATCGCTTATTTATCTGTTAATTTCCACCAAAAGTATCAATATGAAAATACTTCCATTTGGTAGTGTGGACCTTAGAGTTCCCCAGGATGGCCACAACCTAGTGTCTACCAAAATATGAGCGAAATGGATGAAAATCCAAACATAAAAAATCTTCATCCCCAAAAGAGTACATATCAAGGGATGAATGAATATCACCCTGAGTATGTTGCGACAAGTCATCCTCGAAGGGGAAGAAAAAATATGTAACCATATCATCACTAGGCTTCCAAAAATCTGAATCATACATGCATGAAGACTAGTCCTCTGATGATGAAAACTCAACCACTTTTGTTTGAGAGATACCCTTAATGTTGTAAATGGGGTCTCTATCAAAAATGAAATGAAAAGATTCTGATCTATGTCTCCCAACCTATATGAAATCATCAATTTGTAGATCAACCATGTCAGACAGGTCCTACACAAGATCATCTACATCATTAAGGCTAATCATTTCTTCATTTTCATCTGCATGAGGAATACAAGTTTGAACGATATCACCCTCATCAAGAAGGAGCAAATATAACAATGTCTCAACATGTTGCACCTCATCAGGATTCTTCTTTCTCTTTATGGAGATGCCCCTCTATCGTCTCTTCATCGCAAGGGGATTGATCTTTAATACAAAGTGCTTTGTTTTCCTCCTTTAAAAAATATATGTTGCATCCAAGGGAACCTCTAATACTTATTCACTTACAAAGTCATGGAATAAAGTATCATTAATATCTTCAAATGGGTCAAAACTCATCATGTTCTCTTCTTGATTTGCAAGAGTAGTAGATGTCGAGATGTCTTCATCAAGTGGAAGGAAAGATATAAGCACTTCATATTCATCAAATGTATCATTGAGATATTAAACATGAAAAACTTCATCGGAATCTTCTTTAATATTCTCTTCATCCTCATCTATAGGAAAACCTTCTCTGCAAAGAGTGTCTTTGAGCTCTTGGAAAGTATCTTGCAAATTCTAGGTATTTGGTCAATAATTCCTAAGAAATTCTTCAATGAGGTTTGTAGAGGATGGGAAACTCTTTGGATTACATGATTTTTCAAGCCAACTCCTTTTACTTGATTCCAGTGACGATAAAAAAATATTCATCAACACATCTTCATGTAGCACATTCAAGATTGAATCATACCTCACATAATTGACGACATAGTTGACTGATAGAGCTAGATCGCCATTAAATTTAGGGAAAATTTCCCTCCACTCTATAGAGAAATGATTTGGATATCCAGGGATATTATGAACATCAAAAGAATGGTACACCTTGTGGAATTCCCATGATAAGTCCCATGAGGCCATGGTTCCATTACTTAGGTTAATTCCTCAATGGATTCACCAAATGAGATCAAGGCTCATCAAAGGATGGTAAATGGGAAACAAGGAAAGGTGGGTTCTTGGAAGATGGAGTCACCATATGAGCCTCAATAAGAGCTCATCAATGGTGGAAGGGGAACATCCATTAGGTGGAATCACCAGGAAAGTTAGGGAAAGGATTTATGATAGCTTTCTAAAGTCTCATTAGGGTTCAGAAGAGGATTTAAAATCCTCCCCGAAAACAATGCCAAAATGTTATCGCACAAGTTGTAGTTTGGGGAAATCGTACAAACCACAATATGGAGACAACTAAGAGAAAACCTACCCATTGTCACCTTATATTGGTATTCTCTTCACTTTCGAGGTGAAGTAATCACCTCAAGGGACAAATCTCGGTGACACTAGGGTAAATGAGATGGAATATGAAGAGATGATAAAGATTCCCCCTATAGCTCAATGATGGAAGGTAATAAGGGCTTGAAAAGTTTCTCGTAGATGCTAGAAGTTGTGACACAATATAGAAGACCTGCCAAGAAGTGATTGTACCTTATCGAGACACAAGGAAAACAACGATACAAGCCCAATAATGTGTTGGAAAATCAAGTTAAGATTGGTGTCCCTAATTGAAGCAATAAAAAATGATATTTATCAGCAACAAAAAATAATAAGATCTGCAAATAAAGTTGCTAAAATTCTAGTTAAAGATGCAAGAGACAAGCTAGCAATGACTAGTTTAACTCAAGTATTAATGCATGAAACTTTAGAAACAACATAAGGTTGTCAGAAACTAGTATTGCAGAGATATAATTGCATGTTGATGGTTGTATCAAACAATATTTTACAACAAAGAAATCAACCATCAAAACTTTCCAACAATCCACCCAAAAGGTGTGCTAATACTAGTAGAGGATAGGAGAAAACATTTAGCAACTTATGAAGGTTGGTTTGTGAGTTATTGAAAGATTTGTATTAGGGTCTCTATAGCCCTAATGGTTGTAGATTAAAATTTATAACAGCTCCAAGAGTACCAAAAGAACTAAGACACCCTAGAGGGTTTATCAACCTTAAGGAATTCACAAAAGAATCCAACTTAAACAAGATTGATATCTCACTAAAACACGTTTACCAATGAAAACATTTTATTTCTCCAAATGAAAAACAATCAGATAAGTGCCTTTATAATAGGGTTAATGGAGTCTTTAAAACACAATTTAAATCAACAATATCCTTAGGGGTGTAAATCTTCTTGCTCCCTAGAGTATGCCAATCAAACTAGGGTAAATCTAGGAGGGTATACACTCTTGTATTTATCCTAGCAACCCTTGTCCAAGAATGACTTATAAACTTAAAAAATGAGATGAATCTTAATGGAGGGTGTATGCAACATACTCCTCCTAGGGTTTCAACCAACAATAACCAAGAACAAGAAACAAATGACTAACAAATGTATATTTTTCCTTACCAATTCCAATAAAGAGAGAGATCAAACCCTAGTTCACCAAGCCTTTACCATTCAAGAGAAAGTGAAGAAGCCTCCAAGAGGTGTGCACCACTTAATATCATCTAATAACCGATATATAACACCAAATATCATTTTCACAAGAGAGATACCAAAAAATCCCAAGAAGGCACAAATTTCATCCTGCTAGTCTTCTCACAATGGGAGAGTTATTATGATAATGAATTAGAGGTGACCTATATTTATAAAAATCATCTAACAAATATTTTATCCACATAATTTAGGGTAAAACAAAATATAACGGTTCAACATCCCTTATCTTTCCCGTTTACAAAAATATTATTATTTAATTCATACTTTTGCACATAAAGGAAATCCTAAAGTGAGATGTCACCCTTCTAGGGTGACGTTTTGGCACTTTTGCAAGTCATTGGAGTAGGATATGAGTGTGATAGGCCTCCAAAGGCCAAGAGTCTTCAAAACAACCTTATCCTCCATGACTCAAGGCTTCTTTTCTTCAAACGTTCCAAGTGTCCTCAACCACCACCAAAACCCTAGCCCTAATATGACGTCCAACCTTCAAAGGTGACGTTTTGGCCTCCTTAGGGAAGTAGTTTGGGTGGTAGGGGATAGGTTATGTCCTACATGATTTATTATATGCCTCCAAATTCATGTCTTCATCATCCTTCATGTGGGCCCTTGGCATCCAACCTATGGGCTTCAAGCCCCATGGAATCCCAAGCTAGGCTTATTCTTCCAAAATTGTCAACCAGCTAGGTCCCACAAAGACAAATGGATACACCCTCCAAGGATATCAAGTAAAACATATATTTATGAGTAAATGAAATAAAAAAAATATATGTCTAAGCATGTACATATAAAATACCTCATCAAAATAAACCAATGCTGAAAGACACTATGCAATTTTCCAAGTTTAGTTATCGGAGGGTTGACAAAATGACCTATTGGGTGAACTGTACCTCAAGTTTAGGGGTGTTTCCCGACGGGGCTTCCTTATAAGTCATGTGGATGAGGTGTCATGGATTAGGGGAAGAATTTTGTGCATGGGTCCATGACATAGAATGGGTTGTAGTGTCTCACTTATGGGTTCCTTTGTAGAGGGTGTGTTGCAACTTCGTTTTCAATGCAACCTTTTTCGAAGCCCATTTATTTCCTTTTATTCTTTTAAGGGGTTTCTAGATTGAATACAAGGTGGGGCTTCTACCAAAACATGAAAAACAATTCCCACCTTGACTCTACCCTGGTCACATCATCTTTCCCCAAGATAAAATCATGTGTGGGGATTCTACCTAAGCAATAAAAAAAGTTCCCACACATGCTCCACCCTGGTTGGAATTTGCTATTAGTTATTATTTTATGGGTCCCATCATTTTCTTATGAGATACATTTCATTATCCTTGGTATCCTTGGGTGGGAATCTAGAAGTTTAATGATTATATTTTATCTTTTTCCAGCTACAAGCCTATGGTATTTCAGCCACTTCTTCGCATGAAATGAGGGAAAACCCCTTATTGGGTCAGTATACCCAAAAATACCAAAAGGTAAGGAGATGAGGGGATGAAGTGTGAAAATTTATAATTATGGTCGAGAATGGCACAATGAATTGTCAGGAGGACCTCCCAGTAACAAACCTATCCCTAAGGGTGACCCACTTACTAGGGAGCAATGTTAACAACCAAACTGAAACAAGGAAAAAAACATAATTTACAAGAAAACTTTACACAATAAGAAGCAGAAATAGATGCAACAAACTAAAATTCCTCAAGTGTTGAAATGGTACTCACCATAATACCTGACTTGTACCTCATGGATAAATACCCAATGTCTTTCAGAGGCCAACTAATGTGGTGGGTACCGTCACGATGGTCTTGGATATTTGGTGGTGAGGTGGGTCTCTCTTTGTTCAAGTGGAAATTATTGGTCAAGTTGTCTCTCAATACTCCATGTCTGCAACCTGAGGGCCTCGAGACATCATCTCCTTAGTTATCCCTAAGAGTTGGGGATAACAAACCATATTAACATCAAACAATATCAAACAAAGATCAATTGAAGCATAATGATCACATCTATATACGCAACATTGTAATGATCTTATTATGTTTATTCACTTTAGTGCACACTAGGAGGTGGTCCCTATAGTATCTTGGTGAGTTTTAATAGTTTTTCTGATTACGGTGATTTTGTTTTGAATTTCACATCAGGAATGGAACTCGTCATAGTTCTTTATCTATGTTGAACAAAAACTGGGTCAATATATTGACTGCTTATGTATGTTACTTGTAGTGACATGTGAAACTAGGATTTCTATATTTGGAATTATAAAGATAGGTTTGGCTATAGAAAAATATCATAATAGAACATGAATATTTTTAGAACCAAAAACAATGAAGAGAAGATATTAAATACAAATGTTTATTTTTGAAAATGTCATAACATTAACATGATGATGGATACAATATTGTAATGGATAAAAGAAAAGATAAGGATAGAATTTTTGGGAAACCCAACACTACTTCTATAACAATAAAAACTTACCAAGATGGAGCAATATGAACATCTCACCATATTTGCAATATATTTTCCTAGAAAAGTATTATCAAATGAAACACAATTAACAACAAATATGTGAGTGATATGAAAATCAAACTTGTTTTCCAGTGTTGGTCAAGCAATTTTCCATTGTTTTATGTTGCAATGGGATAGGAAACACCAAACATAGTCCATGCAATAAAAAACAATTTCAAGGAAAGAAAGAAAAAGCATGAGTGCTACAAAATGAAGTCAACAACAAAAAGATACAACTAAAACCTACAAAGAATTAACATTAAAAGAAAATAGTTTAAACTAAGACTCAAATGTGGAAAATATAAAAAAAAAAAAGATAAAGATAAATTTAAAAACTATAAACAACAAAAGAAACAATGATTTTTGGGATTTTTTTATCTTATTTATTTATTTCTAATATGTACTGTGTACGAGATGGCATATTATTCATGGTTGATAACATTTAAAAATTTCAAGAGGCATCTCAATCTACTAATTCAAAATGACTTCCAAACATGATAAGGAAAGAAAACCTGACACATAGAGGGATATATTAGGGACACTTACTCACACTTATGTCACGGTAGTAGCATAAGCAATTAGTTATTTCAGCATACTAGTCATAGTTTAAATGACTAATATGTATTGTCCTGAAATTTTCATAATGTTTTAACCAAGCATCCTATATCTTATCCCAAAAGATTATATTTAGAACCTGGTTATCACTCAACCCTTTTCTGGATTCCATTGAAACATCAAATACTAGCCATCTAGCACTATAAACACTACAGTTAGTGTCCACTTTAATATAATATGAAATTTCAATAGCATGGTTGTTTACCTCAACGTTAATCTTATGAAAGAAATTGCTTTCCTAAATGAAAAATGAAATATATTCATCATAGAATGAATGTAATTTTGTTTAGAAAAGTGAAAATTCTTGAATGATGGTAAAATCATGAAAAACATGGACCTCTAGATCAACCTTGTCATTAGAGAAATAAATATATTCAATAAAATCCTCACGATAATCATCATAGACCAGCTAAAGGTCTGCTTCAAAATGAGTAGATTCTGGATTTGTGGTCTAATCATGGAAAAGAATGGCATCTTCCTCAGTAAAATGTTCTAGAACCACATTCACTTCATGATCATTTGTAAATGATGAAACATGTGTGTTATCTTCTTTCATTGGCTCAACTGGTCAAATAAGAGAGGATTAAAATCTTATCTAGTATAATGTCATCTTGACACATAACTATGTTGTTTCATAAGAAAAAGGTGGAACTTTCATCATTGTATTCAATATCTTCCCCTTCTAGGGGAAGTAACAAAGGATTATCTTCCTATGTACCAAGGTTATATTTTTCCCTCAAAGTTATGAATATAAGGTTTGGTTCTTATGAGAATAGTGGAGTCATCACAAAAATTGTCATGCAAAGGAAAATTATTATTGTTAGTGCACAGTGGAAAGACCCGAGGTTCAATATTAAATCACCAACAAAGCACTAAAGATACCATCCCTTTCAGCATCACCCGCAAGAAGTGAAGTCTCACCTGAGGTACCTATGGGGATTGTAGAAACCATGCTTCCACAATCATGAAGGGAATGTAGACCATTCTAACATTCAATCTGACTTAACATTCATTCAACATGCAATATCCCCTATGTGTGGAATCATAAGAGAATAATAATGTATGATAGATTCATCTTACTTACTCATTCATCATGTGTACATAACCATCACCTAATGTATTCATATTAACCATCGATGCATTGCATGTGTGCCATAAATAGAACATAAAAGAAACACATCAAAACATACATCATAAAACATATATTTAACGTGGTTCACCCCAAAATGGGCTATGTCCACAATGGTTGGATTCTTATATTATTCATTCATATCCAATCCTCATAATAGGTGTGCATTGTGCTCAAATAAGATACATCGTTTCCACCCAAAATTCCCTAGTAGTTCGTGCATATAGTGCACACTTAGTTCATTTCATAATTTGACCAACCCCCAAAACTCAACAACTCAACCACTAGATAAAAATATTCTCTCTTTCAATGCTTCCACATGTCTTTCTACCAAAAACCCATACATGTGTTTACATTGATACTAGGGCTTATCACGTTAAAAAATGGACCAAAATCTCTAACTAATTCTAACTAATTTTTGTCTTATGTGGGCACTGATTCCTGAAAACATGCTAATTGTCTTCCTTTGCTCTACGCACGATGATCCTTGGTTGACTTGTTGCATGGTTTTCTCCTGGGCGATTCCAAAAACTTGTACCAAAATAGCCTGCTCCAACATGCCCCCAACACTCACATGTGGCTCTTCCCGGGCCACTTCAGGATATCTTCTAGGTCTCCATGAACTTTTGAAATGTTTCCCTTGCAATTGTGATCTTTTCCCTATCTTGTGTTTCTTATTGCACAATTCCCTCAGTCGTCTCTATAGAAATATTATTCTTCAATTTTTTTGTACTATCTTGTACCACCTACTTGACCATGCCCTGTGTAGTTGCTAGTTCTGTTGTCACCTTGTATGCTTCCTCCTATAGCATTTCGATATTTTGTGCATGATCCTACTGCTTTTCCCTCATCTAGTTCATCTATGAGTATAATTTTCTATTTTTTTCTATTGCAACCATCTTGTCTACCGGTGGTAAGATTCTCATCACTTCCTTAAACTTTTGCGCCTTGTCCTGCACAGCCTATAGATTCTTCTCAATTTCCTACAGCTCTACATATTAAGTCAACTAAGTCCATATTTCCATGTTTTCTACTTATATATTCGCACACTTTGCTTCCATAATTTTGATGTTCTCTACAGTTGTTGTCTCCATCTCCTTCCTTTTATCTCTTTCCTCGAGTGGGGTGCTCAGTGTCTGGCGTGCTTCCAAATAGGTAATATTCCTGCAGAAGCCCTGAATGGATTTGATAATGTTTGACACGTTTTCTTCTAGTGGAGTATCAACTTCCATTGGTATCTTTGGAAAAAAATTGTACACTTCGTGCACTGTGTTTTTCTTTTGCTCTTTGTTCATCCTCATCCCACTCCATCATAGTTTTTCTATATTTTATATGCAATGTTGACTTATCATTTGTCACTTTAATCAATTCCATTTTCATCGAATTTGTGCACAAATGTATCTCTTATTCAACGCTAATATGCAAACCCTTTATTACATTCATCGACAATTGTGACAAGACTAAGTCAATATGACTTAATTCTTGTTCTTGCTCCTACATATCCATCGATGGGAACTCTAATGCTCTTGTTGATAACTTCACTACTATGTGATCTCCTAATGTTTCTGACGAGTGATATGTCATCGATGGTGCCTCTATGGTCGTCGTTGTACTCTTTGTCTTCTCTTGTTCTTTTTTTCTTACTGGAATTATCGTTGTTGTATCCAAAATATGTTGTAGTGCAACAATCTACACTTACACATATGAGTTCATTTCTTATTTCTTCTACATCGTTTGCTCAAAATACTCCTCAGTAACTTCGTTGACTTGATCTATGATCCTATCTAAGTCATTGTTTTTTAGTTCTTGAATGACCATTTCCCTCATAGATTTCCTCTTCTTACGTAGCTGGACTGCTTTCCCCTTGTCTATGTCTTTCCTCTTTTCTCCCAATTGTGGTATAGTATTTTGTGTGTCACATGCACTATTTCCTTGTTTTCCCTGTCATTGTTCTTTTCCATCATATCCTACTTATTGTGTCTTTGGATGCTCTATTTCTACCATTGGATCTTCCACGTGGCATCCCAATCTTCCATAATATGTCCCATTTCTTCTTCAGCCACCCTGTATCTCATGGTCAGTCGTTCCCGAGTTGGGTCCCTCTTCGCTTGAATGTACATATGATGGATTCTTACCCTAAAATGTGCAAATTCTTGTACGCTTTTACCACCTACGGTAATATGTGTGGTGTATCTTGAATGCATTGTTGAATTACCTCCCTATATATGTAAAAAATGATGTTGGTATCCAATTCTCTCCTTGTCCACAGTATTCCACAAGCTAGTGTATCTTGTTGCCAAAAATGGCTTGTTCGTAGCTGGAAAAAAATGGGTGTCTTCCATCTCCCTCCAAGCACTGATGCTATCAATATTTACAACCATTTGTAGTGAAATGGTGTTCCCTTGTCTTGTGCCTCTCTGAAACTGTATAGGGACAATTGTCCTTTCAACCGACTATCGTTAATCACTCCTTCCAAAACTTCATTTAATTTCTCAATATCAACAACAATTGATCACATAATCACCTAACCAATGCATCTGCAAATTCCTAGGGTGTTTCAAAAAATCATTTTCATAAAGAAAAACTAAAAATCCTATCTAAAATTTCTTCTATTTAATGTGCCTATCATGCCATGATTTATCACGCGCTTTCTAAAATTCTTGATGGAAAACTGCAACAAACAGATCTTATTCGATCTCTACTAGCTCTAATAGTCTCTTCTCCACTGTGCTAAAATATGTAATATCGATCAGTGCAACAATGTGCAAACTTTATATTATGAATTCCATAGGCATAAAAACATCTTGGTAATACACTAGTCTGAATGGGGTTTGTCTTTTCAACTTCATACTTGTAGTCCTATACACCCATAAAACTTCTAGAATCCTCAATTCCCAATCATCTTGACTTACATTACACACATTTGTTAGTTCATATTCTAGTATCGTATTGAATGCTTCCATTGTCGCAGTAATGATGTATCTATCTCCTGACCTCTTTGTTGGGGAATTAATAGGTGCAAAAAAAATCAATGACCCATTTATAAAAATCATGTAATGTTATTTTTTGTACTAATGGCATCTCATCTCTCCTGGAAGGATTTCCAATTCTTTGGAAAACATCACAAGTCTTACAAAATACCTTCACATCCTGATGAAGGGTAAGCCACCATAATCTTGCATGCAAAATATTTTGAGTTCTTGATTTTCCTACGTAGTGTATGTTGATATTATGGTAGATACGGGAGGTATTAACATCCACATGTAACCTTGACAAGAATAGAATATTTTGGAAAGTAAGAAGAAACCCTAAATCTTTGGACATAACCCTAGAAGACAAGTTGGATAAATAAAATAATTAATATTGTGTCTTTAGCCTCCAGAAAGACAAGTCAAACTAGACAGCTAAGAAAGAGCAGTGTAAATACAATATTCCAGAGCTCATTTGTACACACACAGATCGTAACTGCATAAATCTAGTGTGCACTACATAAATTTAGTAAGTGCGCAAGTCTGGAGAGTAGTTGTAGCTCCAGCTACTGCAACTTGTATTTTCGATTTTAGGCTTGGAATTTCTCTTGTTTATGGTTTGTAATTTCTACTTGGTACACTAGGTATGGATAGTTATATGATACATTGATTGGCTATTAGTCCTAGGGTTTTCTTCCAGAATTATTCTCTTTCAAGGTTAAGGTGCTCAGGGGTGGCTTTGGCCTATGGTTGGGTGACAATATTGTTATATTGTCTACGATGAAATGAGCACACCTATTTTTCTAATAGGTTATGGGACCACACTATCTTCTAATATTCTAACCGCTGGAAGATAGATTGGGAGGATTTTCTCAAGTACAGTTGCAGTTGGAGTCAAAGTTTTGTTGCATCAATGAAACCCTAACCCTCTTGTTGAGGCACCTTGAGTGAAGAGATTGACCTAATTTCCAGATATCCTAGTGCTCCCTATCCTATCCAACCTCCTGGTACTATATGCAAGATAAGATGTTAAGTTTGAGTTTTTGGTCAAAGTCAAAGGTTGACCAAGTCAAAGCAGTCATGAAGTACTCTATGAAGTTAAAAAACAAGTTATAAGGGTCTTATAACTTTAGAGCATGGAAGACAAGGATTGATCGCATCCTTGCAAATAATAAAGTGTTTGATATTGTGAAAGGAAATATCATGGAACCACAATTTGAAGAAGGAAAAGAGAAGGAACCTCAGAATGTCGCAGTTATGGATAATTTCAAGGACAATGATATCAATGCAATGAGTATCATAGTGGACTCTTTAAAAGACCACTTTATACCCTACACCTCTCATCTTGAATCATCTAAGAAGATGTATGATGCCCTAACTAACCTCTTCTCATTCAGAAACATTGGACAAGTAATGAGTCTGAAGAATGAGATCTATGAAATTAAAATTAATAATGATGATAGAATAACATCATACTTGGTAAGAATATCTCAGTTAAGAGATCAACTACAAGATATTGAAGAAAACATTTCAGAAAAGGAACTGGTAAATATAGTACTCAATGGCCTTCCCAAGACATGGGAGGCATTTTCTACAAGCATGAACGCAATAAAGGAGTATCCCACATTTGAATAACTTTGGACTTGTTGTGCACAAGAAGAATCAAGGATTAGCGCAAAAGATAAATTTCGAAGGAGAGATGATGATCAGGCCTACACAACAAAGCTCAAGAAATTCAGGAATAAGAAGAATTTTGACTCAAGGAAGAAACCAAATCAAGAGAAGGATATGTCAAAACTGCAATGCTTCAACTGTCAAAAATATGGTCACTATAAGAATCATTGTCTTGAGTTAAAGAAAAGGAAGGAAACACACGAAGCAACAGTTTTTGAAGAAACGAAACCCTCAAAGAATGTCAAACAAGATGAAGCAGATTTCTTCTTCTAGTCAAGATAACATTATTCTTATGTAATATAGTCCTTGTACATATCATGTTTACATAGTTCCTATATATCTATTTCTTAGAAGATAAGATGGTCGGTGAAACAACACCTATGGAAGAACAGAAAGATAAGGATTACTATTATGATGATTAGAAGTCAAGAAATACACATGAAAAGATGAAGTATGTTGACAATCCTTGGTAACAATTCCTGTGGAAACTATTTTATAAGTAAAAAATGCCAGATAAGCCAAAATTAGAATCAAACTTAGAAGACAAAACAGAAAGAAGTCAACAATCAATAGGAAATTAGAAAAATTCTTGTGACACTTTTCAAAATGCAATAAGGATGCAGACGGAAGCGTGGAATCTCTTAGACGGAGGGAGTTGATTACAGAATTCTAAAAGAAGAGCATGCATTCATGCATGAAGCAAGGATTAGAAGGGAGTTAATCCTAAATGATATGATCCATTGAGGATTATGAAGTATATGTCCATGTTCCTATTGAAAGTAGCAACAATGATAAGAAGCATGTGTTCAGAAGAAGTCTTCTTCGAAAATAAGCCTTAAAGTATCCCTAGTTCTACATCTACATCCATGATCCTATGATGAAAGGAAGAAGTTGGAATCTTCAGGGCATGGAATCTATAGAAGACTCCATGGACCCAAGAGCTAAAGAGAAACATGAGGAATAACATGAATATTCCAAGAAAGAAAAAAAATCTAGAACAACTAGTTATTATACCGAGAATCACAAGACTACCAACTTGGTTTGAACCCACTAGAAGCAAACAAGTAGAAGAAATGGAAGTTATGATAAGGAACAATGTACGTAAGGAAATCTGAAAAAGACTTATTAATGGAAGAATTGTGAGATTCATCGGTTCTTCTAGAAGGAGGGATAAGACTATGATGACAGCTCATTCCAGTAGCTAGAGGTATCTCTTACAGTCTCCATGGATTGGAATTTACATGTAAAATAATGTTCTTCCCAATAAAGAAAGTGAGAAAGAATATTATACCAGAAATAGACCCGTGTATGCAGATATAAGAAGAGCTTGTATGGATTCAAACAACCTGATGCAGAGTATCTCATATACAGTAGAAGCATGGTGAAAACTTTCTATAACGGAGAGAGTGTATCAAAATAGCTACTCAAAAGTCTAGGATGATTGATTGCTAATCCATGGAAAACTCTCATGATGACAGAAAAAGTGATACTTGGATATGTTTCAATTTGAGATTTTCCATGATGTCATGAGATAGTAGGAAACAAAAGTGTTGAATTCGACCATGATATATTGTAATGATCAGAGCCATACAACGCCTTCAAAGAAAACCAGTGTTCCATGACAGACCGAAGTACATTTGAGATCAAGAATTATATTCTTCGTGATGAAGTCCAGAAGAGAGAAGTGATTCTCTAGTATATATCCATCGATGAGCAGGCAACAAATATTTTGGTAAAGCCTCTTTCCAAGATAAAAAGTTTGTGTACTTAAGAAACAAGTTGGGGCTCATGGAGCCAACTTCCTTAGTGAAAAAGGAAGAGATTACACCCAGATTGGGAGGGAGTACCGATATGTTATTGATTTATGGACAATCATTTTTCAGTTCAAAAAATGCTCCAGGATGAGTAGTTCATTTCGAGCTTGGAAAGTGGTTTTAGATTTTTGACGAAGAGGCATTTTCTAGTTCGTAAAATGGTCCAGATCGGACAGTCATTTCCATAATGAAAATGGTTCGATATATTGTGGATGTACCATAGACAGTGATTCCCCTTGTGGCCAGTGTGCAGGAATGGTCGAGGAAAGTCATTCTTCTTGGAAGTCACCCTAAGTAGTGGCCAAGTAAAATGGTCTGCCTCATTGGGAAGTCATTCTTTTGAAGTTCACACTTGTGAACACTTTTGAAGAATGGTTTGTTTTGAAGGTTGGTGCAGGATAGTCATTTCCATTAGAAAATGGTACAAACAGTCATTCCCTAGGGCATACGCATTCTCTCCAGGTTGCACTATGATTAGTGCCGAAGGAATGGACCAGTTAGGTGAATGTTCCAGGTTCAACAATCAAGGACATGCATTCCCTAGGGAAGACTCATTATCTTCAAGTTTCATTATGATTAGTGTCAGACAACCCAATTAGGTGAATGGTTCAGGCTCATAAACCAGGGACAGTTATTCTTCTATGCTTGAGAAGAATAGTCCAGATATCCCATGGTTGATGTTTTACCTTCTAAGGGTAGATTCTCTTTCATATCTCACATATGTGAGTGGAAGAATGGCCTAGATGAGTTAGTTTATATCATGATATTATTTTATGCAGGTTGAAATTAGATGATATGATTGTTGTGGAGATTGTATCTCTCTAGACAGTAGTTGTATGCCACTGTGGTGGATGTATTCCACTGGTTGTGGCTATGCGTCACTAGTTAAGTAGACGTGTGCTACTTGGTGTGGTTATGTACCATTGGATAGTAGTTGTTTACTACTAAAAATAGACACAGTTGTGTTCTATTGGATGGCATTGTTTTAATTGCCATTTTGATCATCACTAGTGTTGGAAATGATTACCAACTAGATGGATAGTCAGTGTTTTGGTGGACATACATTCTCTAAAAGGAATATGGTCCAGGAAATTTATTCTTCTAGGACATACGTATGGATCAGAAGAATAGTCCTTGTAGCACATGGTATGCCTTCCAGCATCTGTTAGAACAATTATTCTTCTAGGACATATGTCCGGATTAGATGAATGGTTCTTCTATCACTCTGTGGAGTGAGTGACTTATTGAGAATCGTGTTTGATTACTCAAATGGAGTATGGCTTCGAGAGATGATTCATTTGATGTTATTATATGATACTGATAGTGATGATGGTGTTGATGATTTGATCATGAGATAGCATGTGTGGCTATGATGATGCTACCAGTTGAATTGTATGTTTTTGCTCAAGACCATTGTTTTCAATACCTTCCTAGCTAGGTGGGAGTGTTGATATTATGGTAGATGTGGGAGGTATTAACCTCCACATGTAACCCTGAAAAGAATAGAATATTCTAGAAAGCAAGAAGAAACCCTAAATCTTTGGACATAACCCTAGAAGACAAGTCATCTAAAGAAAATAGATAATATTGAGTATTTACCCTCTAGAAAGACAAGTCGGCCCTAATAGCTAAGAAAGAGCAGCAAAAATAAAGGATGTTAGAGCTCATTTGTACACACACAACTCAAAACTGCAGAAATATAGTGCGCACTACAGAAATTTAGTAAGTGCACAAGTCTAGAGAGTAGTTGCAGCTACAGCTATTGCAACTTGTATTTTTGGTTTTAGGCTTGGACTTTCTCTTGGTTATGGTTGTTGGATTACTAAGTGGGGGGGTGAATCAGTAATAAAGAAATTCAATCATTTTTAACCATAAAATGCAAGTGTTATATCAATGTAGCATTATCATCCAATAGTTGCAGAGTAAATAAACAATGAACAAATGATCAATCATTCACATAAAAAGTACCCCATTGGTTTTACATGGAAACCCAAAGTGGGAGAAAACCACATAATTATTTTTCTTATATGTATTAAGAATTACATTAATTGGAAGCACCAACTTCCTTTGTTTTCCAGCTGTAATTGGAAGGAGGATCCAACCCCCTAGTTTCTCAGGCTATAGCCTGAGGGAATCTCCAACTCCCCAATTCTCTAGCTACAACCATAAAGAGGCTACATCCCCCTATGTTCTCCAGCTACAACTGGAAGGTGGCTACAACCACATGTCCTTGCCCCATCCAATTTCCCTAAAATATAAGTAGAATGATGGAACCACTATCACACTATCAGTGTGATATATACTGTTGTAAACCTGTACCAATCAACCTGCACAAAAAAACCTCTAAGAACCTGTACCAATAACCTGTGCCAACATTTACCATACATCAACCTGTACCTCAACCTGTATCATAAAAAAGTGCATCAACCATGAACCAAAATTGTACAAATAACCTGTCACAATAACCTGTCCAAACAACCTATCACAACAACCTGTCTCATCAATCTTATCAAACAAATCAGATCTACTCACCAAGATCAATCACCATGACAACTCTCAACCATATGCACAATACCATGAAGATGTGCATCAACCAAACAACAACTCATAATCATCACCAAGATCAATATGTGCTTCTAATAATATACCAAGACAAGTATGTTACATCATCCATAAACCATGTGTCAACAATATTACTAACAAGTGCCTAGCTATACACCTAATGTATGTGCCAACTCATCAACTACTTCTCTCAACCATGTACCCATCATGTACCTCAACCAAAATCCCTCAAACATGAACCAATACTAAACTTTAGTAGATCTTCCTCAGATCAACTCTACAGCAAGCCATAAACTCCCAAGAGAGCATCCAGCATATTTATAAGGAAAACCATCAACCTTATTCATAAATTCAACACTATACATATGAAAACCATATGTTTTTTTTCTTTTTGTAGCGTTTTGTTGCCGTGGTTTTGCTACTGCGAATCCACTGCAGCGATTTTTCTGTCGCACTTTTTCTACTGCGGTTTTTCTATCACACTTTTCCTGCTGTGATTTTTATGCCACACTTTTTCTACCAAACTTTTTCTTCCATAGTTTTCCTGCTGCACTTTTCTTGCTACAATTTTTCTGCCGCGGTTTTCCTACAACACTTTTTATGCCACACTTTTTCTCTATCAATAATACCTTCCCAAATAACCTTTCACAAAATAGATATTCAATGATATTCAAGTGTGATTTTAATGAGAGGCCCTTGCCTCTTATTTATACTTTTATGTATCTTCCTCAGTTGGTTACATTCTAACCATCTTAACCCACTTTCCTTATTTTAGGGTTAACCCACTTATAACCATTTGTCCACTTAACTTAACCACTTTCCATAATTAGTAAGTTCTCCATTAACTTTATTATTTAAACAATTTATTTTGCATACTCTTTGAATTATAGTACACTCATCACTTCACTTTATTATTTAAATAATTTCTTCTTTGCAAACACTTTGACTACTTTGACCTTTTGGTGCTTCTAGATGACTCATGAGGGTTCTCCAGCTTCACATGGCCATAACTCTCTAACCATGAGGAGTTATGTGATGTTCCACATACCACCGGAAATGGAATGACATGTACTATCCATGTAGAATATTTTTACCTACAAATATATTAAAACTCATACCATTATCCATCAAACAAGCGTGGGTCCATTACCCAAAAATTTGTGCTACCAGACTTTCTTCAAGGGTTGACATCAATGACAACCAACCCAATTAATCAACAATGGTTTATAATTTCTTCTAGGTATGCTAGATTTGGAGAGTGATACACTACTTTGATTAGCTATTAGGCCTAGGGTTTTCTTCCAGAATTATTCTATGTCAAGGTTAAGGTGCTCGGGGGTGGCTTCGGCCTATCATTGGGTGACAATATTGCTATATTTTCTATGGTGAAACGAGCACACCTATTTTTCTAAAATTTTCCTCCTGCAACCCCTTCATGAGCCTCTGACAATATCATAATTCTTTCATGTTCTAATACACATCGTCACAAAATACCATATGCGCCTAACTTGTACAAATTTCTTGTTGTAAGTTGATAGTTTTCTTCCTTCACTACTATTTTCTTCTTCTGTACAACTATAAACTCAGGTGGGGTTACTCATGTACTCAAGAACCAAACTATTTATGAAAAATAGTAATCAACCATTTCTACTGTAAATAAGTGCATGCCTTGTAAGTTGTCATTCAAGTTTCCTGCATCCTCTCTTGATAGTATGTGTGATAAGTGATCTGGTCTTGCATTAAATTTCCCTGGTTTCACAATTACCTGAAATTCATATTCTTGAAATAGTGATAGCCATTTGCATATTCTCCCCCCCAACACTAGCTAATTGACCAAATATCTTAGTGCAGAATGTTCTGTGTGTGTATTAAAGTATGAACCCAATAAGTAATGTATAAAATTCTACAATGCATACACCATTGCTAATCCTTTACATTCTATAGTACTATAGTTTTGTTTTGTAGTTGAAAAATTCATGCTTGCAAATGCAATGAGATTATCTATATCCCCTTATCCAATCTAAGATAATATTTTTCCTAAAGCTACAGATGACGCATCCACGTGAACATGAAACTCCTTCTTCAAATATGGAAATATCATAATCGATACGGTAACTAATTTCTTCCTCAAAGTATCTAAACCTTCCTAATATTCTTCATTCCATTGAATCTTATTCTCTCTTTTTTTAAATATTTCCAATAGGGTTGTGATCTGTGCATATCCTTTAATGAACTTACTACAATACCCTATATGACCCAATGTTTCTCATAACTATCGCACTGAAGTAGGCAGAGGTAAGTCAACAATTACAAAATTATTTGCTGGATCTACCAATAGTCCTTGCTTGCACACTACATGGCCCAATAAGATACCAAACGATGCATATAAAATACAATTCTTTAGATTCAAAGATATTTGAAACTACCTACACCTATCCAACATCTAGTGTAGAATCTCAATATAATCTTTCAACGGGATAAACATCGTCCATATCTAAGTATACTTCTTATAATTTATGGATGAAATATTTAAAAGTTTCTACAACCACTCTAGAGAATAATGTTGGTGTATTCTTCAATCCAAAAGGCATCACTATGTACTGGTAACATCCCCATTCTATCACAAATGTAGTCTTATATATATCTTCCTATGCAATATTGATCTGACTATACCCTGAAAATCCATCAATGAATGAATAAGATTCCTGGCCCCCTACATTCTCCAACACTTCATATGTAAATGGTGTAGAAAATGGATCATGTAAGAAGGAATAAATTAAATTCCTCAAATCTACACAAATTTTGATCCCTCATGTCTTCTTATCTTGAACCACCATTGAACTAATACACTTTGATTATGTGATAGGTTCAATAATTCCATCTTCCAACATCTTATCTATCTCTTATTTTATCTTCTACTTATACACTAGGTTCAACATGTATGGCCTCTTCTTTAATAGATTAACATCTAGCTTCAAGGGAATCTTCATCTCTCCTAACTCCACAACAATCCCTTTCATCTTTGAAAACGTAGTCAGAAATAGATCTTGAAACTCGTGCCATAAGTCAATTGTCTTTTTGACAATATCATCATTCCAATAGCCTCCTATGTTCACAAATTTGGGCTTATATTTTTTACCAATATTTACTTTGTGCATTCTCAATGGCTTTTCATATATGGTCGATTCAAGTTGTGTTCCTTCTACCACATTCTCTTCTTTTGTTTCATGTATTTACAAATTTATTGGATCTTCATCCTCCTCTTGGTATTCTTCAAAAACATAATAATAATGCAAAACTTCTCCAATTGTCGCATAATATCTATGCATTCTACATACAAGTACCATTTCTATTGAGTCTTATGCTGAAAAAATATTTTTCTTGATAACCCACAAAATTGATTCAATTAAAGGAGCATCATCTTCAAAACTAAAGGTTACCTTAAAATTTCAAGTCAATTCCTCCTAATCTACAATTTATCTACGCACTTCTAGTTCCAAGTACCAATTCTTCGGGATTGTATCCAATATGTGTACAAACAATTGTGTCCATTCTTTCCTGGCTACTTTACTCCATGTCAAAATTCACTATGTAACATGCTCCATCAAATAGTTTAATCTTGTATGCTTACGCATAGTATCTTCATTCTTTGTCCCAAACCTGGCCTGCAATAGTCTTCTACACTTCATCCAGTCCCTTATTCCATCCTTATGCACAACCCACCATCTTGGCAGGGTTTCTTTCATCACGACATCTAATGCTAATAATATTTGTTCATATGATATTTCCAATTCAAATTCTCTTATAAAATAAACTACATCAATTAGTCCATCATACTTTGGAGGATCACATACCTCAATTCTAATCCATTGCAACGTGGAGGTAATTCGAGTACATTTCATTGTAGACACTTCATGCAATCTCTACTGCCAATTCTCCAAAGCTTATTTTGAATCTGATGCTCATGAACTACTAGTTCTCCAAATAAGTACACCATTTGTTGTAGGATTCACATAATCATCCTTCCACGTGGTCATATTATACAATTTATCAAGCTCTTTTCCTTTTACTGATTCTACATACCTTCTTTCTTCAGTATGATCCAATGGCACAATAACCTAGAAGTCATCTACTTCAAATGTCATATGTCTCTTTTTCATATCGATGATATTCTAGTTGTCAAAGGCCCAATCAAGTCATCATAGTGTTGGGTAAGGATTCGTTCCGTCTATTATCTAGACCACCTCAAAATCGACCAAGATGGGAACTCCATCAATACTAACAGTTAACCCTGACAACCTTCCAATTGGAACAATATTATGTTGGTTTGCTAACCTCAATTGAATGGGAGACCAGATCAACTTCGCCTAACCCATCATTTCCTAGGTCTTGTTCGATATGACATTCACATATGAACCTAGATCCAAAATAATATTTTTCCATGTTGTAGTTTCCTATCTGCGAATTGAGTCAAAACTCCCTTGGTGCACCTTGTTAATTAATCAGTGTGAAGCATGTATCTCTTTCTCTTGGGCATAATGGTCAATCATTCCACGCAACATTCTCAAAGAAAAATCATCCTTCATTATCTCTAGACAACTTTTTAGAAATTTATTCAAAGCACTTACCATGTTAACTTTTCTTTATGAATGGTCGTAGACTAGTGGCATATCATACACTGGTGTCATGTCATACTAAGGTGGTGTGGTCGAAGTTGAGGCTATCCAGTTTTCTCTTATCAATTCCTTTATTTCTTGCATATAAGTCTCTTTCTCCTTTCTAGGGTAAAAAAATTCTTGAGCCTTTTTTACTTTCCTAACCCATTATTGGATCCTAACCCATCAACTCAAGTTCTAGTTCCTCCACGTGTAACCATTGCTATCTTGGGTTTTTCATTATGCACATTTGTTGCTATCATCTGTACATTAGGCTTCCTTTTTTATTCCCACTTTATGATTAGTTGTGGGAAATCCTTCATCACATGGTCTAGTTTTTTGCAATATGTACATGTCGTGCAAGGATTCAGACAGTTTAAGGGAAAATTTCTTAGCTGATTACAATTATAACATATAATTGGTCCTCTTCCTCTATCGAAACCTCCTCTTCCACATTTTTTGAACCCTACTCTTCCTTATTGATTATATATTCTTGGGTTATTATACTACATAGTTCCTCCTTCAAATTCTTCTCCCTGGACTCTGTATGCATCTACAATGCACTCTCTCATAAAATAAAATGCACGAAAATCCTTCTCTTCATGTCCGATAGACTTGAAAAAGTTACAAAATAGGTTTATCGCAGTACTTTAGTACTTCGACATCAATGTAAAATAAGTAGACTGGTCACTCATCATCTTGAAAATATCCCACCATACCCCTAGCAGATTCAAAGCTCTTGTATTCAAATACTGCTGAAAATTTAGGCATTCATTCTTACGATGACCTTCTATTCTACATGTGACACACTAGACATCCTCGTGATTTTCTTTACCTTTTTCAAGTTACCACAATTTAATAGTCATCGCTGCTAACTGTGACTACACTTGATCCATCCTTGCTCCATTTTATCCTACCAGGGATGCTTCTAGTTGTTGGAATATTGCTTGTTGTCATTGAGGTCAACCCTAGTCATGGGTCTTGGACCGCAATATTGATAAAGGTATTTGGACATGAAGGAAAATGCACATGCATATACAACACCCATGAATGGATAGTATACATCATGTTGTTTCCAGTGGTATGTGGCACGTCATGTGGATCCTCATGGTTGAAGAGAAATGAATTTTTGAAGATGACAAAGTGAATTGAAGAAGGAAGTACATGTAGGCCCTGAAGATAAATAAAGAAAAGAATTACAAAATAAGAAAGTGTCAAGTCGACTCTAATGTTAAAAGGAAGTGACATAAATGGTATAAATAAACATCACTATACATTCATTTGATACAAGTCAAATTTCAGAGGAAATAAGAAGAAAACAAGGCCGGATTTCAAGGGAGGATGAAGTCTTTTGGTGATGTGTTCTAAGGTATGTTATTTTTCAGGTCATCTTACCATTTTTTCTATAAATTGTTTTCTAGAACGATTCAAATGGTGAAATTGCTATGGTATTGAGAAAACATATCAAGCTACCTCTGGTAAAAATTTTAGCTCTTGATTCTCTATAATTATGGAGATACACTCTGTGGAAGATAGGGTTTGTGACCAGTCCTGAAGCTAGTCAATAAACAGGTGTTTCGGGTAAAACCATCATAACTTATTCATAAAGAATCCAAATGAAGTGGGACCACTTCCACTGGAAATAATATGGAATTTAGTTTCTTTTTTGTGAGTTTTAGAATCATATGTTAAATATTGAGCGCAGGGCATCCTATACAAGTTGGGTCTTCTGAACAGACCAGAATTGAATAAAGTCTACCATTCTTTCTATAACCTCTTTTTGGGGAGGATTCAAGGAGTGAAAATTGGAGGAGTTTCAGAGAATA
>JZKD02S1624290.1:51845-103479 GCA_000966675.3 Picea glauca | reverse complement strand
GGGTGAATCAATAATAGATAAATTATAATCCTTTTTAAACCAAACAATCCAAGTGTTATATCAATGTAGAATTATCATCCAATAATGAGAAATGAATAAATGAACAATCATACACATACACAGTACACCAGTGTCTTATGTGGAAACCCAAAGTGAGAGAAAACCATGGAATGTTTTTTCTTATATGTCTTGAAGAATTACATTCATTGGAAGCACCAACTTCCTTTGTTTTCCAGCTGCAACTAGAAAGAGGCTCCAACCCCCTATTGTCTTAGGCTACAACCTGAGGGAATATCCAACTCCTCAATTTTCTGGCTATAACCAGAAGGAGGCTACAACCCCCTATGTTCTCCTGCTAAAACTAGAAGGTGGCTACAACCACCCGTCCTTGCCCCGTCCAACCACCCTGAAGTAGAAGTAGAATGATGGAACCACTATCACATGATTACAGTGATATATATTGTTGTAAACATGTACCAATAAACCTGAACCATGCATCAACCTGTAATTAACCTATACCATAAACAAGTGCATCAACCATGCACCAACATGTACAAAACAACTTGTAATCAACATGTACCATAAACATGTGAAACCAACCATGTACCAAGTATGTATCAATCATGTTTTAACTACTCATCAACTATGACTCATCAATATGTACCAACATCATCAATTATACACCTCATGTATGTGTCAACTCATCAACTACTTGTCTCAACCATGCACACAACATGTGCCTTAACCAAAATCCCTCATTAATTTCATCATACAAATATGATTTGTAACTTAGTAATAGACCTGGTTTATATGATCAGATACCTACAAACCTTCCTTAACTTTAACGACAAGAGACTATCATTTTCATCAAACTTTTCTTTAGTATCACATGACTAGTTTTGGATTAGTCAACAACCCTAACTTGAAATAATCATAACTTTGTACCTGTAATGAATACATATATGAAACTGATACACAATTTTCTTCAGTGTGTTTTATGCAATTCCTCCAGGTGTCACTACTTGTAACCTCTCGGAAAATGCGTTATAGAAAAAATGGCATACCTTGCTGAATTCTGGCATATTCTAGAGAGAGACCTTGTAGAGAGTTCCCTGCATAGAATATTTGTTGAATCAATCTAAAACTATTACAAAACATACTATATACTAGAATATAACCAAAACATTTGGTCTTACAAAATTTGGATCTGTTATGAATAAGTTATGACGTTTTTACCTGAAACACCAGTTTTAGACTAGTTTCAGGACTAGCCACAAACCCTATTTTCCATGGAGTGTAACGACACAAATAAAACGAACCATGAGATGAATTTTTTACCATAGATACTTGTATATGTTTCCTCAATGTAATAAAAATTTTATGATCTGAATCATTCTAGAAAAAAAATTATTGCAAAAATGGTGAGATGACCTGTAAATAACGTACCTTAGAAAGCATCATCAAAAGAATTTATCCTTCCTTGAACTCTGACCTTCTTTTCTTCACCTTCCCTCAGAAATTCGGCTTAAATATCCTTTGGTTACCTCAGACACCTATAGATATTCAATATTCTCAAGTGTGATCTGAAATGAGTGAGCCTTGCCTCTTAATTATACTCTCCAAGTAGCTTCCTTAAAAACATCTTCTAGGTCACTTTGCCCACTTTCCTTATTTTAGGGTTAACCCACTTCTAATTTCTCCATTAAATTTATTATTTAAATAATTCATTTTTATTCACTTTGAATTATAGTACACTCATCACTTCACTTTATTATTTACCTTTTAAAATCTCTTAAACCACTTTTCCGACTTTGACCTTTTGGGGCTTCTGGATGACATATGAGGGTCCTCCAACTTCGTAAGGCCATAACTCTCAAGTCGTGAGGAGTTATTTGACGTTCCACATACCACCCAAAATGGAACGACATTTACTATACATATATAATAGTATTACCTGAAAATATATCAAAACCATACCATTATCCATCAAAAAAACTTGGGTCCATTACCCAAACCTGGCTTCTCCAACTTCTCATGGCCATAACTCTCTAACCCTGAGGAGTTATGTGACGTTCCACACACCATCGGAAATGGCATGAAAAAAACTATCCATATAGGATAGTTTCACTAACAAATATACTAACCTTCATCTCATTATTCCATAAATAATCATGGGTTCTCTAACCATACTTCTAGGATAACTCAATCCGCAAAGAGTATTCTCGTGAGAGATTTCACCATAAGGGGACCACTTTGGTGTTCATCCATTTCTACTTATTATCAACCATGACAAGAAAATAATGATTCATCTTTACATCAAACAAACTTGGGTCCATTACCCAAACCTTTTTGCTATCGAGTTTTCTTCAAGGGTTGACATCAATGACAACCAACCTTAATCAACAATCTCCCCATTTGCCATTGATGGCAACACTCTGATGCAAAACTGAAATTATGTCATGCAATATTGAAGTAATATCACTCATGCTCCCCCTAGAAACATGCCTCTCTCCTCTGCATCTCTGTGACCATTTCTCCCCCTTGAACCATTCCTTTGTCCTCTGCATCTGATGAATCTCTCCCCCTTTGTCATCAATGGAAAATGTATATTTCTATCTGGGGCTTTTCCCCCTGATTGAACTATCCTCTTTATGGTGCTTCCTCATGTACATATAAGACATATAAGATAATCATTCAAAATAATTCATTCTGGAGTAGAAATAAATCTGCGTCTCTAGCAAAGATACTCAAAGGCTTCCCATGGAAGTGGTTTTGTAAAAATGTCTGCCACTTGTTCTTTTGTGCCCACATACTCAACTCTAATGTTCTTTTTTGCAACTTGTTCTCGTAGAAAGTGATACTTGATTGGAATGTGCGTTATCTTGGAGTGCATCACCAGGTTCTTTGAGATATTGATGGCGCTTGTATTATCACAATAGACTGGAATAGGCTCATCATACTCAACCTGTATATCTGTCAAATTTTGCTTCATCCAAAGAATCTGTGTACAACATGTTGATGATGCAATATACTCTGTCTCGGCTATAGATAGAGATATTGATGATTGTTTCTTTCTTAGCCATGATACTAAACACTCACCCAAGTAGAATTATGCTCCACTGGTGCTTCATCGGTCATCAATAAAACCTACCCAATCTACATTTGTGTAGGCAATAAGATATAGATCCTTTCCTTTTGGATACCATAATCCAAACTCTTATGTTCCTTTGAGATATCTAAAAATTCTCTTCACTGCTAATACATGTAATTCCATTGTTTCTTCTTGAAATCATGCAACCTGACCAACTTCTTCCATTACATCTGGTCTAGATGTTGTCACATATAGTAGGTTTCCAATCATTGACATGTATTGCCTCTGATCTATAGACTTTGAATCATCATATTTTCTTAACTTGCAACTGGTTTGCATGGGAGTGATAACTGGTTTGAAATATTCCATTCTGAACCTCTTTAACATTTATCTGATATACTTGGTTTTAGAAATAAAAATTCCTTGGTTGCTTTGACGTATATGAAGTCCCAGAAATAAGGATAGTTCTCCAAGTAATGACATTTCAAATTCATTCTTCATATCCTTTGCAAATTTCTGGCTTAACTTGTCATCATCACTACCAAAAATAATATCATCAACATAAACTTCAATTAATAAAATATTTCCTTGACTTACCTTGATGTAAAGGTTGTTTTCTGCACTTCCTTCTCTGAACCCTACCTATTGTAGATATTTATCCAGTCTAGAGTACCATGCTCTAGGAGCCTGTTTTAGACAATACACGACCTTCTTTAATTTGCACACATAGTCTACATTCTCTGAAAACTGAAATCCTTCTAGTTGTTCAATGTAGACTTCTTATTCAAGTTCCCGATTCAGAAAAATTGATTTTACATCCATCTGATATACTTTAATATTTTTGGAGCATGCATAAGCTAAAAGAAAACAGATTTCTTCCATTCTGGAAACTAGGTCAAATGTCTCTTCAAATTTGATTCCTTCAATATGTGCATATCCTTTACATACCAATCTAGATTTGTTCCTTGTAACCTATCCATCTTCACTCAATTTATTCCCGAAAACCCATTTTGTGTCGATCACATTCTTATTCTTTGATTTTGGAACCAATTCCCAAGTGTCATTTTTATGTATTTGACCCAATTCTTCATCCATGGCCTTATTCCAAAATTCATTCTTGGTAGCTTCTTCAAAACAATTTGGTCCAATTGTAGATAAAAGTGCTAGGTGTGTTTGTTCTAGTGAATGGATTTTTCTTCTAGTCTCAACTCATGCATCTTTGTTTCTTATAATATGATATGAAGGATGACTCTTCTGTACTTGTCTACTAGGTGTCTTTGGAGACACTTGCTGAAGTTTCTCTTCTGCTTCTATTGGATTCTCTCCATCTTCCTCTTCTACTTCTTTTTCATATTCTTCTTCATTTTCGAAAGGTTGTTCCATTGATTCATTTTCTTTTTCCTTTGATTCTGGTCTGCATGTTTCATTAATTCTTACATTGATATTTGTTGGCATAGGGGCAGACCCAGAATTCAATGCTTCAACAACACACCAACAAAGCCCTAACTACCGGCCCTTTCGGCAACACCTGCGAAGACAATGAAGTCTCACCAGAGGTAGAGGCAGGGGGGATTGCAGTATTCAAGTTTCTGCAACCTAGATGGCACATAGATCTGTGATTACAACACTAACAGAGCACTTAGAAATTAATGTTCATTATCATTTAACCCTTATTCAAAATGCATATTGAAATCCTAGTTACAGAGAAACACAATATTCAACAAGATCTAACACATCCAAGCACTTAGCACATAGAAACAGATCATATCTAGCATTGATTCACATCACTGGGAACTAAGTTATTATATCATATCCATGTAACATATGTCATTGCACTAATCACATATCACATCAATAACATAACAATTATAATGCATAAATCAACCACAACACAGGATATACGTGGTTCACCCTAGTGTGGGGCTACGTCCACCAACTCTTCTCTTTTTTATTGTTTTCTTTCAATATTCTACAAGCATAGATCCACAAGAACCTACTCTACATAGGACAGGAGGTCTGCACTCACCTCGCCAGATCCTCCTTCCCCGATCTAGGTTTTAGCACAAATCCTTCTTACAATCTGCACACAATATTCTTACAATCACTTGCACTTAGCTCTGCAAGTTATTAACACACAGTAAGCACAAAGCCTTTGCAATCACATAGATCAAACTCTAGCCCTTAGCACACTTTTTTTCCCCATAATTACATCACCTAGATATCTATTTATATATTACAAATTTGGCCTAAACATGGGTAGACCCATGGGTCGTCATCCCATACCCATTACATAAACCCTAAACCAAAAAATTCCCTAAGAAGGGGTTGAGATCCCATGATCTCCGCTTTGCCTTGCGCTCCACCTTTGACCAACCTGTCGAAGTCCCAAAATTGTTCAAACGTGACCAAGGTTCTCTAAAAATTTGTTAAGGGCCAACAATTCTTTCCACAACTTTGTTCAATCTCATATTGCAACACTTGTATGCTTTCCTTGTACTTGACTAACCAACAAGTACTCTTTTGTCCACACGAAAGTCAAACTTTCCCATTATGCCATCTTCTCTTTTGATGTAGCATTTTCTTCCAAAAACTATGAAGTGCTTCACATTTGTTGGTCTTCCTTTCCATAGCTCATAGGGAGTTTCGCTAGTGTTGTTTTTGAGCATTATTTTTTTTTGAATGTGAACTGTTGTAGGAACTTCCCGTGTCCAAAATATATCTTTCAATTTGGAATCCATTAGCATTATTCGAGCCATTTATTGTGTTGTCATGTTCTTTCTTTCAACAACTCCATTCTGTTGAGGTGTCCTAGCAACAAAGAATTGCCTTTTTATTCCATGACTTCTGCAGTAGTCCATAAATTCCTTTGAAGTGAACTCTCTTCCATTATCATATCTCAAGCATTTGATTTTTGAATCCATTTCATTTTCAACCATTTCCTTGTAGATATTAAAGTTTTCAAAAGATTCTAAATTATTCTTGAGAAAGGAAATTGCAGTCATTCTTGTATAATCATCAAATAGTAACATAAAGTATTTCTCACCTTTTAAACCCTTTGTTGTAGTTGGTCCAACTAGATCAGTGTGCACAATTTCCAGTGGTCTTGTCATTGAATATTCCTTTGATTTGAACCTGGTCATTGTTTTCTTTCCTTGTTGACAATGCTTTCATAAAGTATTGGTTGGTTTCACGATCTGGGGCATTTCTCTGGTTGCTTCTCGTTTGTTGACTTTGACAAGGTTATCAAAATGTATGTTACCCATTCTTTTGTGTCATAGCCAAATTTCATCTTCCTTTCCTAGAAAACACTTTTCATTTCCAATTTCACTTAACACATATATGTTGCTTGAAGTTCTCGTAGCTGTAGAAATCAATTTTCCTAAACTGTCTTTTCTTATCTCACACTTTTGTGAATCGAAAGTAAATTTATGACCTTGGTCACACATTTAACTCACACTTAGAAGATTATGTTTCATATCTTCTACTAGTAGAACATTTTCTTCCTTTGTATTCTTGTTCCCAATTCTGATTGTGCCTTTTCCAATGATTTTAGTTGAATCATCATTTCTAAAGGAGACTGATACATCTCTTTCCTTTCTTAATGTAAGAAACTTGTCTCTGTCACCTGTCATATGTTTTGAACAACCACTGTCAACATACCAACCAAGTTTATTCTACTTAGATTGTAGAGCGAGTGTGCATTCTTCATTGCTATATTGATTCTTCTTTTCTATATCCATGTCCTTTTCTAAGGTTCTTGTTTGTGACTGTTGTTATTTTGTTGTGGTTCTCTAGAAGGGACTGTCATTCTGCAATCTTTGGCCATGTGTCCAAAGTTGTTACATTTGTAACATTCCACTTCAATGCTCAAAGATTCAAACCTGTTGTAACTTCTTCTTTGTGTTTCACTAGGACTTCTTGGATAATCCTTTTGTGTATGACTTTCAAAGTTGTTTATGTTCATGTTGTTAGCTCTGTAATTCACAGCTTTATGTCCAAAATTATTACATGCATAGCATAGACCAAAAAATATAGTTTGATACCTGGAAGTTCAATATCTTCTGAAAGGAGGTGCTCTTATGAATCCTTCTTATTGTTGATTCTGAAATATGAATCTTCTCGGTGGAGGAGTGTCCCTGTAATATTCCTTGTATATCTTCCTATCCCCTTTGATTGTTTCTACATAGCTTTTTGGATATGTTTCTTGCTTTTTTGTTTTGGAGATTGATCCATTTTCTTTCTAATTGTATCCAAGTCCGGACTTGTCAATATGAGATTTTTTACCGCTCATAATGTCATCAAAAAATTTGGAGCTATTCTGCATATTTTTTCTTTTGAATATCCTTTATTAATGTGACAATCTCTGCTTCCAGATTTCGAATGATCTTGTCATTTTATTCTAGTTGTTCTTTGAGTGATTCTTCAATTCTTTTATCTTCTTCTATTTGAATCTTCAAATTTGTGATCATTTGTTCTACTTCTTGAGTGTCTTCTTTCTTGTCTAGTTTCGCTTGTAGTTTCTTGTTTTTCTTGTTTTCTCCTCTGATAACTTCTATGGCACACATCAATTCTTGTTGGTAGTCAACTTTTGCCTCTTCAATTTCTTCTTTGAATTCTTCATATTCTTCTTCGGCTTCTTCATATTCTTCTTCGGCTTCTTAATATTCTTCTTTGGAGTCTTCTTTATCAGATTATTCTACTGCCATGAATAGAACTCTTCTTGTCTCACTATCACTGACTTCATCTTCATCTGATGATGAGATGTCTTCTTTGGTGCATAAGATTTTATTGAAAACTTTCTTTGTAGCTCTTTTTCCTTTATATGTTTGTTTGAATTTTGAGTAACCTTCATCATTTCTCTTTATGAGAACATTTCTTAGAAAATGACCAATACCATCACAATTAAAAAAAATTAAAGGAAGCTTATTTCTATACCTACTGTTGGTTCCCTTGTTCAATCTTTTGACGAATTTGGCCATTTCTTCATCATCTTCCAAGACGTCATTGTTGCTTCTATGTTCTTCTTGTTGCTTTTTCCTTTACTTTGATCTTTTGGATGCTTTGAAAGATGCTTCTTTTACATCTGGATTTTCTTATTCAATTCTCATTTCGTATGTTGTGAATATTCAATGTAGTTCATCCATGCTTATTGAGTTTAGATCTGATCATTCTTCTAGTGATGATATCTTAGGGTCAAATCTCATAGGAAGAGATCTTATTACCTTTTGAACAATTACAGATTCTTCGATTTCTTCTCCCAATCCTATGATTGCATTCACTTTTTCATCAACTCGTAAGAAGTAGGCTGCAATATTCTCATCTTCCTTCATCTTTAGTTGTTTGAACTGACCTCTGTAAGTTTGAAGCTTTATTGCTTTGACTTTTGAATCTTCTTCATAAATATTTCAAAGCTTGTCCCAAATCTCTTTAGCGGATTTACAATGTGCAACTTTGGTGATTACCATTTCACTAAGACCATTCATAAGTGCATTTGTGGATTTGGAATTATTCTGATCGAGTTTCACTGCTTTTTCATTTGTTGGTGGAAATGTCGGTGTTGTGTATCCATCTACAATTGATTTCCAAATTTCAAATCCATGTGCCTGTATATATATGTCTTCATCCTTATGCTCTAAAAAGCATGATTTTCTCCATCAAATTGTGGTATTCCATTTTTATACAATTTGTTTCTCTCCATGATCTACCTTTTAGTGGTTAAACTGATTTCTAAAGGAACCTTTTTTTATACCAATTGTTGGATTACTGAGAGGAGGGATGAATCAGTAATAGAGCAATTATAATCCTTTTTAAACCAAATAATCCAAGTGTTATATCAATGTAGAATTATCATCCAATAATGAGCAATGAACAAATGAACAATCATACACAAACATAGTACACCAGTGTTTTACATGGAAACCCAAAGTGGGAGAAAACTACAAAATGTTTTTTCTTATATGTATTGAAGAATTATATTCATTGGAAGCACCAACTTCCTTTGTTTTCCAGCTGCAACTAGAAGGAGGCTCCAACCCCCTAGTTTCTCAGGATACAACCTGAGGGAAGCTCCAACTCCCCAATTCTTTGTCTACAACCAGAAGGAGGCTACAACCCCCTATGTTCTCCAGCTATAAATAGAAGGTGGCTACAACCAACTGTCCTTGCCCCATCCAACCACCCTGAAGTAGAAGTAGAATGATGGAACCATTGTCACACTATCATTGTGAGATATACCACTGTAAACCTGTACCAATAAACTTGAACCATGCATCAACTTGTACCTAAACCTGTAATTAACCTGTACCATAAACAAGTGCATCAACCATGCACCAACCTATACCAAACAACCTATAACCAACTTGTACCATAAACAAGTGCAACCAATAATGTACCAAGTATGTACCAATCATCTATCAACTACTCATCAACTATGGCTCATAAATATGTACCAACATCATCAACTAATACACCTCGTGTATGTGCCAATACACACCTCGTGTATGTGCCAATATACACCTCATGTATATGCCAACTCATCAACTACTTGTCTCAACCATGTACACAACATGTACCTTAACTAAAATCCCTCATCAATTTCATCATACAAATATGATTTGTAGCTCTATAATAGACCTAGTGTATATGATCACATAACTACAAACCTTCCTTAATTTTAACAACTAGAGACTAGCATTTTCATCAAACTTTTATGTAGTCTCACATGACTAGTTTTGGATTAGTCAACAACCATAACCTGAAATAATCGTAACTTTGTACCTGTAATGAATAAATATCTGAAACTGATACATAATGTTATTCAATGTGTTTTATGCAATTCCTCCAGGTTTCACTACTTGGAACCTCTCATAAAAGTACTTATAAAAAAAATGGCATACCTTGTTGAATTCTGGCTTATTCTAGAGAGCGACCTTGTATAGCATGCCCCGCACGGAATATTTTTTGAATCAATATGAAACTATTGAAAAGCATACTAAAGTCTGTAATATAACCAACACATTTGGTCTTACTAAATTTGGATTTGTTTCGAAGAAGTTATGATGCTTGTACCCGAAACACGTGTTTTAGACTAGTTTCAGGACTAGCCACAAACCCTATTTTCCACGGAGTGTAACTCCAAAACTACAATGACCCACAAGATGAATTTGTTACCACAGATACTTGGATATGTTTCCTCAATGGAATAGAAATTTCATGATCTGAATCATTCTATAAAATAAAATTTTGAGATGGCCTGTAAATAACATACCTTAGAAAGCATCATCAAAAGAATTTATCCTTCCTTGAATTCCGACCTTATTTTCTTCACCTTCCCTTAGAAATTCAGCGTAGATATCCTTTGGTTACCTCAGACACCTATAGATATTCAATATGCTCAAGTGTGTTCTAAAATGAGAGAGTCCTTCCTCTTATTTATACCCTCCAAGTAGCTTCCTTAAAAACATCTTCTAGGTCACTTTGCCCACTTTCCTTATTTTAGGGTTAACCCACTTCTAATTTCTACATTAATATTATTATTTCAATAATTCAATTGTATTCACTTTGAATTATAGTACACTCACCACTTCACTTTATTATTTACATTCTAAAATCTCTTAAACCACTTTGACTACTTTGACCTTTTGGGGCTTCTAGATGACATATGAGGGTCCTACAACTTCGTAATGCCATAACTCTCAAACTGTGAAGAGTTATGTGACGTTCCACATACCACCAGAAATGGAATGACATGTAATATCCATATAGAATAGTATTCAATGCAAATATATCAAAACACATACCATTATCCATCAAACAAACTTGGGTCTATTACCTAAACCTGGGTTCTCCAACTTCTCATAGCCATAACTCTCTAACCGTGAGGATTTATGTGACATTCCACATACCCATGAAAATGGCATGAAAAGAACTATCCATATAGGATAGTTTCACTAAAAAATTCATTCACCTTCATATCATTATTCCACAAATAATAATGGGTTCTCTAACCATACTTCTAGGATAACTCAATCCGCAAAGCATGTTTGTCACATACCCACTACGACATAATAGATTTTTCACCTTTTTCTCGAGGGACAGAATCTCCAAAGTCCTATGGGGGCCTAGTGCAGGCTATCTCTTCCCTTGTCCACCTCCATGTGATTGTTGGTTATGACCATAGGCCAAACAAACTAGGCACCTTTTCACATTTCACGAATCAAAAATATAGGCACATCAATTCTTTCGACTCTGCAAACCTCGAAACCCGAAATCTCACCTTCGAGGATATTGACGGCTACGAGTCTCCTCCTGCTCCGATGGCCCTAACCATATCAGGATTTCGGTAACTGGGAGTTCATAAAGCAAGAGAGTCCAGTCTTTCGACTCTTCAAACCCCGAAATCTAAAATGGGCTAAGGTACTCGGCTCCAACCTTGTCTCGGTGTCATGTGACCTCCAGCTAGGACGTAAGTCTCAATGCCTATCTCTTTCGGGTTTCATGACTTCACAATTCCTTTTGCAAGTGTTCCTTACCTTTTGGAATGTCGAACCCCGAAACATGATATAGGTCAACAGGGTGTTGAATCCTTCCCTGTGATGAGAACACGCCACCTGTCACCTCCACGTGAACCTTGTTCTGGGTTGTACCACTTGCCATCCACATGGCTCCTACATCTGAGATGTGCCACCCGTTCGCTCGAGCCGTCAGCTTTTGGGACTCAAGAGAACAACGAACTGTCGTCCCCTTATCTATACAAACCCCGAATTCTGATACACGGGTTCTTGTACGAGATCCAACGATCCCTAGTGGTTTGGATCCAACGGTCTAGATTCTTTCAGAGTTTTCCCTGAACTCAGGACGCTCACCATGTGTCTCCTCCAATAGACGGTCCAGACCCTTTTGGGACTCCTCCTTTCTACCACAAAGCACTTCGGGGTTTCGGGCACGAAGATTTCATGACTTGTGAAAATGAGGGATCTTGCCCTTGGGTTTCCCGAGTGTCGAAACGTTGACCGATAGCCATGTGTCCTCTACAAATGGACGTTCCAGGTAACTCCCCTGGATCTTGGGATCTACGGTCCTGATTCCTTCACTATTTGTGAAGGCCAAAAAGGCATCAAGGCATTAACGCCTACGTTCCTTCCTCCAATCTAGCGGTCATGACAGACCTCGGATCCTCCAAAAAGATCATGTCCATTCATCTAGAAAACGAAAGGGTACTCTCTTTCGGTATTTGAAACTCGCTATCCTTCCTGAACTTCGTCAACTATGAAGGACTTCAGAGAATTTCGCTCTTTCTCCTGGACTTGACTCTTAGAAGAGTCTTTAGCACAACTATTGCACTCCTTCATCAAGGGGTTCTGGGGTTCTATTTAATCGCAGAGAGCCTGTTCATAATCGGCAGTACCTCTCATGAACTTGATGAACTCCATCCTCCAAGGGACTCAAGATGACTAGGTGAATAAACCATTGTACATGGAACTATGCCTAAGATCGATGAGCTCACAGTTCGTGGCTCTAGTTTAAGACACTACAGAACTCCATAATTTATGGGAACAAGTCATGTCCTAACCCTATAATTCTTTTCTTGCCAAATTATATGACTCAGTATAAAATAGAAGGGATACACTATATCCATTAATCATTCATTCGCATTCCTGAAAGCAAGCACAACATACCAATTCATACACCATTACAACTAAATTACACAGGGTCAGAATTCACTTATCTATTACAGGTTGTCGCCAACCAACTAAATGTGGGTGTCCATCCTTCCACTCGACCATAGGCTCAGAGGAATTCAATATTAACACTCTGGACACCCCTGTGCCAAGCCATGATATCACCAGGGAACTCTCACTCTTCTTGAGGGTTCTCTCTCTATTTTCAATTTCTGTTTGGGTCCTGTTTTCTACAACTCAGAGATTTCTCGCTCACTTGTGGCCTCGGCGAGGTTTCTCAGATTCCCTTTAGCATCAATCTCTCGGCCTTCTATTCATGATTCACTGGAGAGATTCACTCCTCTCCCTTGCAAGATCCTATTCTTGTCTGGTGTCTGGTGTCTCTCCTCTCTTGCTGCCTCTGTCTGTATAATTGTCACCTTCCTTCTGTCAGAAGGAAGCTTGGGTCTGCCTAGTCTGTCAGACCCTATGGTACTTTAGGATGACTTCCTGCAGCTATACCATGCTCCCATTCATGGGGGTGGTTGGTAGTTCAACCACCAATCCTTGCCTCATTAACTGATTTCTCTCCCCTAGTGATATCATGGCCAGTACTTTCAAGGCTTCACCCCCACAGTCAGTTATTGGTAACTCAAACAATAATACATTTACATTGTCCTCATGCATTAGCATGGTAATTCCTATTTTATGATTAATTACAAATTGGGGGAAATAGGGTGTTACAATTCCCTCCCCCTTAAAGGAACACCGTCCTCGGTGTTCTTTCTCAAAACACCTGTCATGCCTTCCTCATTCAATGACTTCAGAAGTCTTGACCTTCATCCTCGGTCAGGTCCTTTTTCAAGATCTTAGTCTTCGTCACCTGCCTTCAATAATTCTTGGACAACAAGAACATTAATCACAATTTTGTGCGAAAACATCTTATTGTTGTTCAAAATTCAAAAGGAAAATTTTGTATTCTAGCACAGTACTTATCTGTGCAGTTTGTGGATATTTATCCACATGGTAGTTTTGTTATCCATGCTCATCGCTTTCCTTGATGTACCCATTGGGTGCATGATTTCAATTCAATAGTTCACAAGAGCTATCATGATTTCATCTTCCTTTCCAAGATTTTTCCACACGGGAAACTACCCATTGTGCGCATGATCCCAATAGTTTACAAGAATTATTAAGGGCTCCTCTTCCTTGCGGTCACTCACCCTCCAGGCCCAGGCTCAGGCATCCCCTTCACTACCATATAGTCCCTTGGGTGATCCATCTTTCCCTACCAAGGTTTTCTCGCACAGGAAGATTTCAGAGACTCTATCAAGTCTTACAATCGAGGTGTCCCTCGGACTTGCTCTGCCGAGGTGTCCTTCTAGCTTGTGTTACCTCAACACAATGTATTTCAGGTGATCATGACTTATCACAGGGTTCTCATGGCTTAGCAGTAGCCTTTTTTCATCATCTTAAGCGTTGACAGCCTTCATCTATTCCTTTTGGACAGATCTTTTCTCCTCACCTGTGTCACAGGTATACAACATTCGTGAGACATCATTATAAATTCCAACTTTCAAAATTTTTATTGCAAATCTCTCACCCACAAATTTTCCAATCTCACGATTTGTTTTCATATTTGTTCCGCACAAGAACTAGATTCATAATTATGGGACTTTCATTCCCATAACGATTTGGCTCAGCAGGCAATTGGCCTTCCTTATGGGCTTACAATGCTTCCATATCTAAGACCCCTTTGCTTCCTGCACTTTCAACTTCAATCAGCCAAACAACTTGTTAGCTTTTCCATGCATATACATTTTATTGCACCTTTACAACATCGTCACAACAATTTCAGAATTGTTCATACTTAACAATTAAATTACTTTCTCAAAAGGGAAATACCATTCCTTGAAGTTTGGCTCAGCAGGAAATCGTTCTTTCTTATGGACTTACAACACTACCATATCCAAGACTCTTTTCTTCCTACAATTCATTCTTGTGCCACACAGGCGTGAATATCTTTATACCAGTTCTTGGCTACTAGCACCCTCTTTCTTATTTTTACCTCATCACTAGTTCTTTATTGGGGATTTTACAGCCCTGTCAACAATCTTTCACTCGCAGCCTTCTCCTGGTCATTCTCTGTTTGAGGTTTCCCATCATTGGCAATTGCCTTCCTCAATAGCTCCAATTTATTTCTATAAACAACATGCATCATCATAGACACAATTACATTAGTCATAATATTAAACCTAATGCATGTATCATAACATTCGAATTCATAAACATCCTTAAATGTTTCCATAAGTGCAACACAACAGTTCTCAATCGTTTTCACAGTATTACAGCCATCATTACTATGGTGTCACAACATTTTTGTTCATCAATGTACTAGATTTCTCGTCCCATAGAAAACATAATGCACAGTAAGGAAAGAATTGAGGGCTCTCCTCTTCTTCAAATTATTTCTACATTTCCTGGGGCTTTTCAGCCCAGTCGAGTTATCTCTAAGGTCTCACTGCCTTTTCTTACTCATAGCTTCAACCAAGCCTTATCAGTTAAGAGTACTCATTTATTCATTTAATCATACTCAGGGGGTTTACTTGCCTCTTACCAACTATATTGGTTTCCACAACTACTCTTTTTTTGAGCATCCTTGGTTAGGCCTCACCCTAACCCTTTTTGGGATACTGCAACATGCTTTAATGGCAACTCTTTTCTCATAATGAATCATGAACATGTACATCCTACACACTCCAATTCGATTATCAGAATGATCAATATTTAGTTGTTAGTCTTCTATTAATTACATGATTCTTTCAAAATGTAATCCAGGATTCTTATATATGGATAGGCCTTGCAGCCCATTGTCCAACCTTCAAAAATTATTAGGGTTGTGACTCTGTTCTTCTGACAAATTCCTTACACAGTTCCTCCACCGGGAACTCCTTCGGCATGCAACTTCCTTGTTGCATATCCATCACTATTGTGATGGCCTCAACCTTGAGTTAGATTCTATTTTTTTTTACTAACCATTTCCCTTTAGCAATATAAACATGCATCTTTATTGTTAAGATCAGTCAATTCAAATTCATTCACAATCCTTCTCATGTGATGCTCAAAGGTGTAATCATTTGTCTCTTGTTATGACAAGAGAGCATCTTTGCTCATTTACCCTTTCATCTAATTATATTGGTACTTCCTGAGGAAATGGAATACATTCCCCTCAGGCTATTATTTGGAACATAACTTTCATGACTCCCCATAATGGAGTCAGCTATGCCTCCATAGTATTCATTTAATCTGGACAAGAGAAATATTGGGCCTCAGGTCAATCATATTGGGCCTCTAGTATACTTATATTCTTACATCATATGTGTTCATTACTTGCACGTTTCATATCATTCATACCTTACTGGTATTAACATCGGGCTTCCTATTATGAAGCTTCACACTGCATTCAACTCATGCATATTCATAATACTAGCTCACGCCTTCTCCTCATGCGACCACCGACGGTGAACACGATCCGAACAAAAAGGTGCTTTGTGTTTCACGATTTGGAGATTCATGTTGCAAGGAACTCTGGTTCTTCGATCCCCGAAATTCGAAAACCCGAAAGACCGAATCTAAGGTTTTCTCAAATCTTTTATTCACATAACCCTTCACTCGGAACCTGGGGTCAACTCCTAGACACACTTCGGGATCCCGTGTTTCAGCGAATTCACGGACAACGCTCCACCGCTTCCCAAAACTTCTGATCCACGAGGGTCCAACAACCTAGATCCCACAGTCTAGATCTCTCTGGCAATTAACAATCCTAATCAAATCCTAGATTTCCACATTTCGGGGTTTTGGCGGAGTCCTTACCCCTTAACTCTCGATTTTGAATACCCAAAAAGTGTATGCATCAGATCAACGATCCATCGCCTATCTTGATCCAATGGCTCAGGTTGGATGTCAGAATTTCGTGACATGTGAGTCCTCAAAAATCTGCCCATTGACTTCTAAACCTCTGAATACCAAAGATCCAATTACACCGGATCTACAACTCAGATCATTTGCTAACCAACGGCCTTGATTGAATCAGTGATTTACCTAGCGCGACTTTGGAAAGTCTACACTTCTATTTTCCTAATAGACCAAAACTCAAAGCTCTAGATCAACGGCTCTCATTGATTCTAATCTAACGGATACTATTCCTCCTGAGATTGTGAGTGATGAGAGGTTAGTAGCCTTATCTTCTCCACTAATCAACCAGATCTAACGGTTCACGAAATTTCAGTATTCCTCCCTCCAAGAATTCCACCATCCGTTCAGACTCTCGATACATGAAATGTTTAAATTTTCGGATTAGATCAATAGTCGCCAATGGCTCTCCAACCAACGGTTGTGATTATGTCGCGATTTCACGTTTTGTGACTTTGGGACTTCTTTTATGAAGAGCCTCGAATCCTTCAATCCCCGAAATTGCGAAGTTTCAGAGTTCTCAATCTGACGGTCACGATTCTTCCACGATCTGACAGCTCAGATCTCGTCGGGGTTTTGCGTATCGGGATTTCATGATTTCACATGTCGCGAAGTCGACAGACCTTTCACCTTCGTTCTCCCAATCCCTAAAATTGTGAAATTCTCTTTTGTATGATCAATGGTCCAGATTACTCCTTGATCAATGACTATGATCTTTTCGCGAATTTCTCACTGCTTCTTCCAAGCCCATTGGTTTTGCGAAATTTCGGTATCTCCTTACAACTAACCAGTGCGCTACTTCTCTGAGATCGAAAAAATCGAAGCATTTCGGTTCTTTCTAAATGGATCTTGACTCTCGATCCTATC
Organism: Picea glauca; assembly: GCA_000966675.3. Classification (NCBI taxonomy): domain Eukaryota; kingdom Viridiplantae; phylum Streptophyta; class Pinopsida; order Pinales; family Pinaceae; genus Picea; species Picea glauca. Next base: position 85,890 of record JZKD02S1624290.1, on the reverse strand, counting down.
CACTCTTCAAAACTCTTTTCTGAAGGATTTCTCCCGCTCAATCTTCCATACTTGTTCTTTTTTTTTTTCGAACTTTAGTTTTATGCACTTCAGCTTTGAACGCTTCAACTCTTCGAAACTTAGAAACTTTTTCTAAGGGTTTCCTCTTCAAGACTTAAAACCACTATTCCCCCTGGTATACTCTACTCTCAACCTCTGGAGTTTTCAAACTTTAACACAAGCTTGAGTCTATATGCATGTTCGGCATACCAAATTTCCCCGCTATGTCTTTTTGAGCTTTTAAGTTACTTAAAGGACTAATCTCATAGTCATAATCCATATGGATGTTACCCTTTATTTATGGGAACAACCAACAAGGGTCACTCTTGGGAATTAGCAGCAGTCCCAAAGGACTCCTCTTAATCTTGCTCAAATAGATTATCCTTGTTGTCGATCCTAACCATTATAGGTCAGGTAATCTAACCCTATATATTTTCATCAGTCCTCTCAACCATGAGGAGTTATATGCTCATGGTTTAGTCTTTTAATAATGTAGTAATTACAAATTTCTAAGGATCCTACCAGTCCTTACCAGATTTCTCAAATCATGAAGGAGTTCTTCATTTGGATCTTAATTCTTACCCAACCAGCCATCTCAATTGCAAGAGACTCTACCTGCTTTAGTAGGTAGCCATCGTCGCACTTGTAATAGAACAACTCAATTCATGTCCCTTTTCCGGCTCGTGTCGCTCCATAGAACAATGTATTCCACATCTTTTATTCACACTCAGGTCTTATGAGTAACATTGATCGTTGCATCCTTACTCCTATAAGAGTAGTTACCATTTTAATAGAGGGGTTAAAGAAATTCCCAAATTATAGTTTCATTATGTGGTCCTTCTTCTTAAAGAGAAAATGCAGATAACAATATCTCCTTATGCAGATCATACATGAGCCCAAGCAGGCCAAGTGTTGTAACCATGCTCTGATACCAATTTGTCACATACCCACTACAACATAATAATTTTTTTTCCTTTTTCTCGAGGGACAGAATCCCTGAAGCCCTACGGGGGCCTAGCGTAGGCTAGATCTTCCCTTGTCCAACTCCATGTGATCGTTGGTTACGACCATAGGCCAAACAAACTAGGCGCATTTTTTCATTTCGCAACTCAGTGATACAGGCGCATCAAGTATTTCGACTTTGCAAACCTTGAAACCGAAAATCTCACCTTCGAGGAGATCGACGGCTACAAGTCTCCCCCTGCTCCGACAGTCCTAGCCGTATCGAGATTTCGGTAACCAGGAGTTCATAAAGCAAGAGAGTCGAGTCTTTCAACTCTTCAAACCCCAAAATCCAAAATGGGCTAAGGTACTCGGCTCCACCCTTATCTCAGTGTCATGTGACCTCCGGCTAGGATGCAAGTCTCAGCGCCTATGTCTTTGAGGTCTCACAACTTCGCAATTCCTGTTGCAAGTGTTCCTTACCTTTTGGAATGCCAAACCCCGAAACGCGATATAGGTCAACAGGGTGTTGAATTCTTCCCTGTGACGAGAACATGCCACCTGTCACCTCGACATGACCCTTGTTCTGGGATGTACCACTTGTCATCCATGTGGCTCCTACATATGCAATGTGCCACCTATCCACCCGAGCCGTCGGCTTTTGGGACTCAAGAGAACAACGAATTGTCGTCCCCTTCTCTATACAAACCCCAAATTCTGATACACGGGTTATTATACGAGATCCAATGATCCCCGGTGGTTTGGATCCAACGGTCCAGATTCTTTCGTAGTTTTCCCTGAACTCGGGCCACTCACCACATGTCTCCTCTGATGAACGGTCCAGACCCTTTCAGGACTCCTCCTTTCTACCACAGAGCGCATTGGGGTTTCGGGCACCGGGATTTTGCGACTTGCGAAAATGAGGGATCTTGCCCTTGGGTTTCCCAGGTGCTAAAGCACCGACTGACAGCCATGTGTCCTCTACAAATGGATGGTCCAGGTAACTCCCCTAGATCTTGGGATCTATGGTCCTGATTCCTTTGCTATTTGCGAAGGCCAAAAAGGGGTTGAGGCATTAACGCCTACGTTCCTTCCTCCAATCTAGTGGTCATGATAGACCTCAAATCCTCTGAAAGGATCTCGTCTATTCATATAGAAAACAAAAGTGTACTCTCTTTTGGTATTTGAAACTCATTATCCTTCCTTAACTTCGTCAACTATGAAGAACTTGAGAGCGTTGCACTCTTTCTCCTGGACTTGACTCTTAGAAGAGTCTTCAACACAACTATTGTGCTCCTTCATCAAGCGGTTCTGGGGTTCTATTTGATCGTAGAGAGCTTGTGCATAATCGATACTACCTCTCATGAACTTAACGAACTCCATCCTCCAAGGGACTCAGGACGACTAGGCGAGTAAACCATCGTACATTCAACTACGCCTAAGATCAACGAGCTCACAGTTCATGGTTGTAGTTTAAGACACTACAGAACTCCAAAATTTATGGGAACAAGTCATGTCCGAACCCTATAATTCCTTTCTTTCCAAATTATATGACTCAGCAGAAAATAGAAGGGATACAGTATATCCATTAAGCATTCATTCAGATTCTTGAAAGCAAGCACAACATACCAATTCATACACCATTACAACTAAATTACACAGGGTCAAAATTCACTTATCTATTACAGGTTGCCGCCAACTAATTGACTATGGGTGTTCATCCTTCCACCTAAACATAGGCTCAGACGCATTCAATATTATCACTTTGGCCACCCCCGTGCCAAGCCATGATATCACCAAGGAACTCTCACTCTTCTCGATGGTTCTCTCTCTGTTTTCAGTTTCTGTTCGGGTCCTGTTTTTTGCAACTCATAGCTTTCTCGCTCGCTTGTGGCCTCGACAAGGTTTCTCAGATTCCCTTTGACATCAAGCTCTTGACCTTCTGTTTGTGATTCACTGGAGAGATTCGTTCCTCTCCCTTGCAAGCTCTCTGTTTGTGATTTACATTGTCCTCATGAATTAGCATTGTAATTCCTATTTTATGATTAATTACAAATTGGGGAAAATAAGGTGTTACAATCTTCCTGTGAGGGATTTCACCATAAGGGGGCCACTTTGGAGTTCATCCATTTCTAATTATTATCAACCATGACAATAAAATAATGATTCATCTTTACATCAAACAAACTTGGGTCCATTACCCAAACCTTTGTGCTACCTGCCTTTCTTCAAGGGTTGACATCAATGACAACCAACCTTAATCAACAAAACTTTGCCAAAATGTGTGCTAGGCCAAGGAGAGTAAGTGTGCAAACTTTGAGAAAAATCCAATGGTTGATAAGAGAGTTATTCAAGAAAATGGGTTAGGGTTTCTACAGCCCTAATGGCTGAAGATGCAATTTTGTAACATCAGAAATAAGTATCCCCTTGATGGGGATGCCCTAGTGGCTATGACGTTCCCAAGGAATAAGGAGTACAATCCACTTTGCAAGAAGTTAATATGACCGAAATTCACGTTTCCTAATGCAATATTTTATTTCTCCAATGCAATAATAAATGAATAGTGCCTTTACTATTGGGTTAATAGGGTCATGAAAATAAATAGCTAGAGAAGCTACCCCCTTGGGGGTGTAAGCCCTTTTAATTGACATGGTAAGTTTCTCTAGCTAGGGTTTAAGATAAGAGAATGTATTCCCTTATACTTCTCTTAGAAAACCCTAGTGTAATCGATGAGATGAAGTATAAAGTGGTGAAGACTATGGTGGGGGTATATGCCCTTATACTTCCCACCTAGCTCCTAGCATAAAAATACTTGAATTGATAACAATTATAGCATAATAGTAAAAGACCATACCAAGATCACAAGAAATTCCAAGATAATTCACAATAAGAGCTAGAAAGCATCATCCAAAGCTAGCACTAGACCTCCTCCATCAACCATTCATAAATATATCCAAAAAAAATTGCAAAAGAGATAAAAGAACCAAGATAGATAAAAAATTTAGTACAAGTCCTCTCACAATGAGGGAGAGTTGTGTTAAAATGAGATCATGTTATCTCTTATTTATACAAATATCACCAAGGTTACTTATCCATAATTTAAGGGGTAAAACACAATATTAGGGGTCAACATCCCTTAGATTTCCCCCTTTACAAATTAATTCATTTAAAATTCACTTCTACACATAAGAAAACCCTAATTTCAGAAGGATGTCACCCCTTTACGGAATGTTTTTCCACGTTGAGGAATTCATTGGTGTTGGATAAGCATAGCTAGGCCTCCAAAGCCCACATGTCAAGAATATAGGTGATATCCTCATGTTTAAGACCCTCTTCTCCTCAAAACTTCCAAGTGTAAATGAGTGGCACCTCACCACCAAGCCCTAACCCCCCTAGGTGATCTCATGTCTCTAGAAGTGACATTTTGCCTCTCCTAGGAAAAAAATTTAACATGTGGGGGATAATTTATGTCGTCCAAGTCATCATTAAGGCTTTCCAAGTCTGATCTCTCTCATCCAGCATGTGGGCCCATGGAATCCAACCTGTGGGCTTGTAGCCCCATGGAAGCCCAAGCTAGGCTTGTTCTCCCAAAAGTGTACACCTGCTAGGTCCTATAAACACAAATGACCATGCCCTCCAAGCATCTCAAGTCATAACATCATAATAAGTGAATCCAATCAATAAATAAACCATCTAATAATGTAAATCAAAGATCACTATATCAAACGATTAACTTCTGAAAGACACTATGCGACTTGTTAATCTTGAATATGGGAGAGTTTATGAGGTGTCCTATTGGGTAGATCTTACCCTGGGTCAAGGAGAGATTCCAAGAGATCCCTGTCTAAGCCATGTAAAATGGATGAAGTGGTTGGGGTTGAGGCTCAATGGGCATAGGGCCCATGACATAGAAGGGGTTGTAGTGTCTCTTTCATGGGTTCCTTTGTAGAGGGTGTGTGGTACCTTCATTCACAATGTTATTTTTCCAATCCCATCAATTTCCTTTTATATTTATTTCTTTGTATTTTCTTTCATAATAGCATGAGAGATTGAAGGTCATTGTCATGGTGTGGTGACTAGATGATGGAAATGTCACCCACAAACATCTAGTGAAAATGAGAAGGTTGGCTTGTGATGAGACCATGTTTCTCTCAGCCATGTAACTAAGAGTCATTACCCTAGTTTGGTGACCAGATGATGGTAATTTCATACCAATAGATATTCATGGACATGATAGGTCGACTCGTGATGAGACCTCCTATCCTTCAACTAACATTTTAAGCATTATTTATTATATTGTGGGTCCCCTTTACTCAAAGATAAGTGTTTTATTTCTTTCTTGGGTGATCCCTGGGCGAAGCATTTGGAATTTTTATATAAGGATTTTATCTTTTACCCAACATCAACCCCTCTGGGCCTTCAACCCTTTCTTCCCATAGAATCAGGGACAACCCCTTCTTGGATCAATATACCCTAAAATCCCAAGAGATAAGGAAATGGATGGGAATAATGATGGAAAGTGGTAAGTATGGTTGGGAATGGTATGATGGCTCGTCAAGGGAGTGCCTAGTAGCAAACCCATCCCCAAGAAAGACCACTTACTAGGGAACAATGTCAAACACCAAGGTGAAGCAGGGAAAATCGAATAATGTCCAAGGATATATCATGAAATCTAGAGCAACATAAGATACAACATAATCTAATGGCTTGAATATTGAAATGGCGTTTACCATAATATTGACTTGTACCTAATGGAGCAAGGCCCACTTCCTTCTGGAAGCCAACTGATGTGGTGGATGCCATGTGAAAAATTGTGACCATATTTGGTGGTGAGTGGGTTTTCCATCTATTCAAAGGGTATTTCTAGCTATGTAGTCTCTCGACACTTCATATATACAACCTGAGGGCCTCAAGACACAATCTCCTTAGTTATCCACAAAATGGGATAACATTTGGCTCCTACTTGGGGACATGTGATCGTCATAGACATGAGAACTGCAACATCTCCTAGTAGACCTGTGCATGTAAGGAAACATCAAACTGTCAAGTGTAGGATGGCCTACCCATCCTTGTTCTCATATGATCATAATCAAAACCCACTAAACTAGATAAAGAAAATTTTGACATTTTTTCAAAAAAATCTAAACTAAGCATGAAATCAATATGCAAGTAGAGTAAAATGAAAATGAAATGCATATAAAATAGTATGAACAATCAATATGAAAATGCAGGGAATCAAAATTACTTACCTAGGGCACGGGCCCTGAAGAAGTCATGTGACCTGGATGTGAGTTTGGAGAAGAGACCCATCTATTGGTAGTGGCATCTTTCTCTCGTCTAATGTTGTCAGATAGTACCATTATTTTTCATACTTCTTCCTGTAACTTTTAAACCTATGAAGTAAATCAATGCATATAGATTCTTAAGCAAAACTTAATTTAATCAATGACTCATACACATAGTACACAAAAATTTATACCGGAAACCCTCAACCGGGGAAAACCTTTCTTATATTCATTATATCGAATTCCACCATTCACCATACAATATATACAATGTTTTTAGGTATTCCGTAGATACAAAAACCCTAATCCTTTAATTCGGGATTAATTTAGAAAACTGCTAAAAATAGCAAAAACTGCCGGAAAAAAAAATTGAGGCATTGCCCGTAACTAGGGGGGGCATACTTGGCCCCCCCTGGGACCCCCCTAGGAAGTTCCCAATGCACATGACACAAATAAAAATACTAGAGGGATCGTCATACACAGTTTTCGAATCGGATGTGCCCACACACACACATGCAAAGAATATAACACATACCCAAAATTCTCCCACTTGTTGTTTTCTTTTCATCCAGGGGTCCACAAGATTATATAGTCAACAATCCAGGGAAGCAATGCCCATTGTTACTCTACACCAGGAAAAACTTTTTTTGCTCACAGACTTTGTTAATGAATCTGCAACATTCTTGAAAGTGTCGACCTTTTCCAACAACGCCTTCTTTTCCTCAACCATGTCTCTCACAAAGTGATACTGAACATCAATATGTTTTGTCTTCGAATGATACGTTGGGTTCTTTGCCAACAAGATTTCCCTCTGAATGTCACAATATAATATCAATTCTTATTGTACCAATCCAATACCTAAACACAATCTATGTAACCATATTTCTTCCTTGCTTGCATGAGTGGCTTCCATATATTCATCTTATGTAGTTAAGAGTGCCACTACAACCTACCTTTTGCTCATCCAATTGATTTCTCCTCCAAATAGGTTAAACACGTACCCACTTGTATATCTTCTGCGATCCATATCTCCAGCCCAGTCTTCATCAACAAATCCATGTATGTCCACCACTTTATCCAATCCTGGTCTTCCTTGGTATCACAATCAATAATTGGTAGTGCAATAAAAATACCTGAAGACCCTCTTTACCGATGTCCAATGATCCTTCCCTGGTTTTGACATATACCTACTCAAAAATCCCATGTCATGTGCAATGTATAGTCTAGTACAGACCATTGCATACATCAAACTACCAACTGCACTGGCATACAGAACATGGGACATGTCCTCTTCTTCTTCCTGTGTCTTGGGACACTGATCTACAGATAACTTTACACCTATAGGAATAGGAACCTTGACCAGTTTACTTCCATGCATATTAAACATCTGTAATATTGTCTCAACATATTTTCTCTGATTCAACCAGAGTTTTTTGTTTGCATGATCTCTTTTAATATCCATTCCTAGAATGAAGTTAGAAGCACCGAGATCCTTCATGTCAAATTTGGAGGATAGTTGTGATTTCACCTCCTTGATAACATCCATGTTATTTACTACCAACAAAATGTCATCAACATACAACACTACATAAATGAAGTGATTACCAACCTTCTTGGAATATACACAGTGATTAGCCCTACTTCTCACAAATCCCAATCCAAGGATGTATGTGTCAAACTTTTGGTACCACGTCCTAGGTGATTGCTTCAGACCATATAGTGACTTCTTTAGCTTATAGGCCAACTCTTTCTTTTCCTTCATTAGAAATCCTTTTGGCTGCTTCATGTAGATTTCTTCTTCCAAATCCCCATGTAGGAATGTTGTCTTCACATCCATCTATTCCACTTCAAGATCAAAAGTAGCAGCAATAGATAAAAGAAATCTAATAGAAGTTAACTTAGCAATAGGAGAAAAAATATCACCAAAGTCTATTCCCTCTACCTGGGAATAACCTTTTTCTACTAACTGAGCTTTGTGTTTCTCCACTTTACCTTCTGCATTAAACTTCTTCTTAAACAATCATTTGCTACAAACAGATTTTCTTCCAGCTGGAAACTCAACTATATCCCATGCCTCATTCTTATCCAAGGAATCCATTTCTTCAACCATCGCCTTCTTCTAGAGTTTACTATCCTCTGAATTCACTGCTTCCCTGACAGTTCTGGGATCATCATTAGTAATAGATAAAGAAAAATTGGAATGGAAATCAGGTCGAATATACCTTTTTGGTTTCCTTCTATCTCTCATTAATCTCCTCAATACTGGGGTATGAGGTTCTTCTTCTTCTTTTGCTTCCTCTTCTTCAGATGATTCAGATTTTGTATCATCCAACTCAAGCTCTATTTTCTCAGGTTCATCTTCGTTGGTAGGAATTCTTATTTGGACACATATTTTACCTCTCTAAAAACAACATCTCGACTATAAATAGTCTTTTTGGTTTTTGGGTTACAAAGCTTATAACCTTTCACACCATCTTTATAACCAATAAAGAAACACTTTTCAACCTTTTTATCTAGCTTACTCCTATTTTCCTTTGGAACATGTACATAAGCATCACAACCAAACACTCTAATATGTTAAAGAGAGGGTTTCTTTCCAGAACATACCTCGTGTGGAGTTTTATCATCCAACGTTGATGAAGGTGATTGATTGACCAGGTAACATGTTGTACCCACTACCTTTGTCCATAATTCTTGTCCTAACTCGGCACCGCTGAGCATGCTCGTTGATTTTTCCATCAGTGTCTTGTTCATCCTTTCTACAAATCCATTCTGTTGAGGAGTGTATGGAGTATTCTTCTACATTGCTAGAACACACTTATTACAGAATTCTTCGAATTCATTTCTGCAGAATTCTCCACCATTATCTATTCTCAATACCTTTATTTTCTTCTCTGTCTGATTTTCTACTAGAACCTTAAACTCTTTAAATTTATCAAATACCTCATATTTATTTCTAAAAATTTAAATCCATGTGTTCCTTGAGAAATTATATATGAATGAAACATAATACACAGATTTACCTAAGGATGGAATAGGAACAGGTCCAAACACATCATTGTGTATCAAATCTAAGATCCCCTTTGCTCTTGTAGCACCAAATGAGAATATTACTCAATTATGTTTACCATATATGCAATGTTAACAGAAATCAAAATCCAGAGTGCAATTAGACATACCTTCAACCATACCTTTACCGTGTAGTGTTCAAAGGCCCTTTTCTCCAATATGCCCCAGTCTTTGATGTCACAGCATGGTCTTCTTTTCTGGGACAATATTGGTCTTGTATCCTTCATTTCTCTTCTCAGGGACAACATAACTGTTACACCCATTAGTATAAGTTATTCCCAAAAAATTGTACAGAGTTCCACACCGAACTCCCCTCATCAACACCATTTCTCCTCGTACCATCTTGCAAGTGTTATTTCTAAATACAGTATCCACTCCTGCATCATCCAACTTGCTTACGAATATTAGTCTCCTGGCAAGTTTTGGAATGTGAAAAACCCTAGGGATATTTCTAATCCTTCCATATTTTAACAACAAATTAACACTTCCACGTCCCATGATTTTGGTTGTCGAATCATCTCCTAGGAATACATCACCACCATCATCTTTTTCATATTCAGAGAACCACTCCCTGTGAGGATTCATATGGTATGAAACACCTGAGTCAATCAACCATACATCACGGTCTACATGTGTACCTTTAGATTCTAGGTAAACATCACCTCCTTCTTTAGTGGAGGTTTTCACCTCTATGGAAGAGGTATTATCACATCCCTTTGGTTTTTCAACCTTATTAGACTTGCAATATTTCTTATAATGCCCCATTTTACCACACTTCCATCTTTTTTTCAAATATTTTCCTGGAGACTTAGATCTACCTGTAGATTTAGATCTCCCTCCTGAAGGCTTACCAGTATTCCTGTCTTGGGTATGACCTCTTACAAATAAAGCATCTGTGTTATGACTATCCATGTTTTTCCACCTCATCTCTTCAGATAACAAGGATGAAACTACATCCTCATACTTCAATGTAGATTGAGTGGTACTACCAATTGCTACAACCAAATTATACCAAGAGTCTAGCAAAGAACATAACAAAGTAATACACTTATATTCTTCTAAAATCGTAATATTAATAGAAACAAGTTGACTTACCAAAGTATTAAAGGGATTTATATGTTCTGTCACAGAATCTCCATCTTCCATCCTAATATGATACAACTTCTTTTAAAGAAACAACTTGTTTACCAAGGAATTTGATTGATACAAATTCCCCAACTTATCCCATAGTTCCTTGGTTGTATATTCTCCCGATACATTCAACAACATCGAATCTGCGAGGCAGAGTTGAATAGTACTATTTTCTCTTCTGTCCAACTTCTCCCAATCTTCCTTTGACATACTAGTAGGTGGTGTAATAGTAGTTTGTGTACTAGTAGGTTGTGTACCAGTATCCTATATGCTAACAGATGGTGTACCAGTAGGTTGTGTACTAGGATCCACAACGATCCATTTTTCTTTGTCTACAAGAAGGTCCTCCATCTTGAGCTTCCATAGTTCAAAGTTTTTACCGTTGAACTTCTCTATCTCAATTCTAGAAGAGCTCTCCATTTCTCTTTCTACACTCGAATCACCACTGCAAAATCTCCCACTAAACCCAAGTTTATCAAATACCCAAGATAAACTTGATCTACCAATACTGATCCAAACCCTCAGCAACAAAGGTGTCCCTCTGAAGCCAAAAAGGAGCTCTGATACCACATGTAAGTTTTAAACCTGTGAAGTAAAGAAATGCATATAGATTCTTAAGAAAAACATAAATTAATCAATGGCTCATACACATAGTATACAGAGATTTATACTGGAAACCCTCAAATGGGAAAAACCTTTCCTATATTCATTATATCGAATTTCACCATTCACCATACAATATATATAATGTTTTTAGGTATTTCGTAGATACCAAAACCCTAATCCCTTAATCCAGGATTAATTTAGAAAATTGTTAAAAATAGAAAAACACACCAAAACAAAAATTATGGGGCGCTTCCCCAGGCTATCGCCCGATGCCGAATGTTGCGCGTAATCAGGGGGGGCATATCTAGCCCCACATGGGACCCCCCTAGGAAGCATCAGATGCACATGACACAAAGGACACTACTAGAGGGATCGTCAGACACGGTTGTTGAATCTGACACGCCCACACACACACATGCAAAGAATATAACACATACCCAACACTTCCTGATGTAAGGGCCAAGAATTATCCCCTCTCTTTCACCTACTCTTATGGCTTCATTGATTTGTTCTTGAGTAACTTGTTCATCGTTGAGATTGCAAATCATGAATTTTATATTGTCAAGGTAATATTCATCTTGTCTGGGGAATCCATCTTCCCTATGGGGTTATTGGCATGGGAGACACCAAGATTCTATATCAACTATCCCAACAAGTTTCAAAGTATCTAGGCCCTTTGCCTCTTATTGAGGTCTTGGTTTCCAACCGGTGACATCTCTTTGGTGTCTGGAAAACTAAGATATTTGAGCATATTTATTTCTTCCCATTGTATTCATATAGTTCATAAGTTGATCCTTCACCTAGACAAGTTGAGTATTCATCTAGTTTATCTTCAGATTCAGGAGAGCAATCAGATCAAGAGCATTTTTGTTGGAAACCTTCATCCTTGATTCTGTCTTGCTGCGAGGATACTGAAAGGGTTCTATTTTTTAATCAAGGAGATTATCTTCAATGTCGATACTAAATTCTTTATATTCTTCCAATAACGTGGGATTTTATCTTTAAGAATGTATCGAAACTACCCTTCAAATGCATTCATGTAAAGGAGACGAATTGATGATGTTGTAGGACGGTAATCTGTTGGAATTTGATTGTACAACCTGTCAAATATTGAAATGAATTCCTTTACCATTTAAATCTCCTTTTTCTTTATTTGATTGAACTGAGTCCCAAGTGTCCCACCATCTTATTTTCTCGACCATCTGCTTTTAAATAAGGAATAAAAAGCATCAAAGGTCGTAATATGATTATCAGGGAGTCACTTGAACCAATCAAGAGCTTCTTTAGTCAATGATGAAGTGAATAGTCTCATGGCCACATCTTCATGATCAACAACTGCATTGTCCATATCTCGGCCCATGACATGAATGTGGTCTTCAATAGTTATAACAATGTTTCTTGGGAACTTTGGCAACCGCTTGTTGACTTTTTTTAGCATCTTGTTAGGGTAACATTGGATATTTGACATGTTAATGGGTTTGTAGAGGTCTCTTACCTAGGGGAAGCCATTGGAGAAAAATGAAGGTATTTATGGATAAGGTTTTTAGAAATGAGAGACTTGAGATGAGGCATACTTTGGTAAACCTTAGAATGCTTTAACCTCCCAGGGGGAAAACGTTTGGGGAAAGAAGGATTCTAGGAAGGGGGAGTCATCAGATGAGTTTCAAAATGAACTCATCAAGAAAGGTGGAAAGGGAATGTTCCTTGGGTGGATTCGTCAGGTAAGCTAAGGGAAAGGCTTTGGGATAGCTTACCAAAGTGTCAATAGGTTACAAATAAGATTCAAAATCTTCCCCGACAATGGTGCCAAAATTTTATAGTGCAAGTTGTAGGTTTGGAAAATCCCAACCCAACCACAGAGGAAGTGCTACAAATTTTCAATCCTACACCCAATGTCACCTTGATGTAGGTTGAGATGTAGATGGAGGGAAATGGAAGTGAAGTCCCTATAGGTCAATTCTAAGTGGAATAAAATGTAGGGAGAGATGCCTTACAAGTCAAGTGATTGTTTCCCCACATGTATAGTACTTCTCGGGATGATTGTACCTGCCCGAGACACAAGAAAAGACACTTTTCAATGATATATGTTAGTTGGATCATAAGTTAAGCATGTTGTCCCTAATTTGCAAAAGTATATAATAGTATACATCATCAAGTAAATGGTACTATATTCTTCTCAATTAAATATAGATATCAAGTAGAAAATACCAGAGAAAGATCAATGTATTACAGCAAGAAAATAATCCACTGAAATCCCCTCAAACTTTTCCAAAAATGTGTGCTAGGCCAAGGAGAGTAAGTGTGCAAAATTTGAGCAAAAACCAATGGTTGATAAGATATTTATTAAAGAAAATGATTTAGGGTTTATGCAGCCCTAATGGTTGAATATGAAATTTTGTAACAATAGAAAGAAGTATCCCTTTGATGGGGATTCCCTAGTGGTTGTCAGGTGCCCAAGGCACAAGGAGTACAATTCACTTTGCAAGAAGTAAAAATGATCAAAATTCATGTTTACCAATGCAATATTTTATTTCTCCAATGAAATAATAAATGACTAGTGCCTTTACTATTAGGTTAATGGGGTCATGAAAATAAAGATCTAGATAACCTACCTCCTTGGGGGTGTAATCCCTTTTACTTCCCAAGGCAAGTTTCGCTAGCTAGGGATTAAGCTAAGAGGGTGTATGCCCGTATACTTATTTTAGAAAACCCTAGTGTAATCAATGAGATGAAGCATAAATTGGTGAAGACTATGGTAGGGGTGTATGGCCTTATACTTCCCACCTAGCTCCTAGAATAACAATACTTGACTTGAAAAAAATGATAGCATAATAGTAAAAGACCATACCAAGATCAAGAGAAATGTCAAGATAATCCACCATAAGAGCTAGAAAGCATCATCCAAAGCTAGCGCTAGACATCCCCCATCAACCATTCATAAATATAGCCATAAACAAGTGAAAAAGAGATAAAATATCCAAGATAGTTGAAAACTCCATACCAAGTCGTCTCTTATGAGGGAGAGTTGTGTTAAAATCAGATCTTATGATCTCTTATTTATACAAATGGGTAAAAAGGTTGCTTATCCATAATTAAAGGGGTAAAACACAATATTAGGGGCCAACAAACCTAATCTTTCCCCCTTTACAAATTAATTCATTTAAAATTCACTTTTGCACATAAGAAAACGCTAATTTTAGAAGGATGTCACCCCTTTAAGGGATGTTTTGCCACTTTGAGGAAGTCATTGGTGTTAGAGAAGAAAATATAGGCCTCTAAATACCACATGTCAAGAATATATATCATCTCCTCATGGTGAATACCCTCTTCTCCTCAAAATTTCCAAGTGTAAATGAGTGGCACCTCACCACCAAGCCCTAACCTCCCTAGGTGACCTCATGTCTCTAGAAGTGATGTTTTGCCTCTCCTAGGAAAAACATTTGGCATGTGGGGGCTAGGATATGTCTTCCAATTCATCATTAATGCCTTCCAAGTCTGATCTCTCTCATCTGGCATGCGGGCCCTTGGCATCCAACCCGTGGGCTTGTAGCCCCATGGAAGCCCAAGCTAGGCTTGTTCTCCCAAAATTGTCCACTAGCTAGGTCCTGCAGAGACAAATAAGAATTCCCTCCAAGGATATAAAGTAATAACATCATGATAAGTGAGTTCAATCAATAAATAAACCATCTAAGGATGTGCATCAAAGATCACTATATCAAACAATTAAATGCTCAAAGACACTATGTGACTTGTCAAGCTTGAATATGTGAGGGTTGATGAGGTGTCCTATTGGGTAGATCTTACCCTAGGTCAAAGATATATTCCAAGAGATCCCTCTCTAAACCATGTAAAGTGGATGAATTGGTTGGGGTTGAGGCTCAATGGGCATTAGTCTCATGACATACAAGGGGTCATAGTGTCACTTTCATGGGTGCCTTTGTAGAGGGTGTGTGGTACCTTCATCCGCAGTGCACTTTTTCAAAGCCAAGCAATTTCCTTTTATATTTGTTTCTTTGTATTTTCTTTCATAATAGCATAAGGAGAGATTGAAGGTCATTGCCCTGGTGTGGTGACAAGATCATGGCAATATCACCCATAAACAACTATTGGAAATGAGAAGGTTGACTCGTGATGAGACCCCCTTTCTCTCAGCCATGCAACTAAGATTCATTACCTTGGTTTGGTTACTAGATTATGGTAATGTCATACCACTAGATATTCATCGATGTGATAGGTCAACTCATGATGAGACCTCCTATCCTTCAGCTAACCTTTTAAGAATTCTTTATTATATTATGGGTCCCCTTTACTTGAAGATACGTGTTTTATTGCTTTGTTGGGTAATCTATGGGTGAAGCATCTGGAAGGTTTATATAAATATTTTATATTTTACTTTTATATGTAATTTTCCTAGGTTGAGTCATCACTCTTATATGTGCTTTTCCCAGGTTGCGACAGAGTTGCTTTTGAACATTGACACATATATTGTTACATAGATCCACTTTGTATTGGTTGTGGCTATGTCTTGTCATCTCGTAGATCCACTATGTATTCTTTGTTGCTACGATCAGTTCAAATCATAGGAGTATAGATCCACATTGTATCTTTAGTGGCTATACATTTTTTTCAATATAATTATGGATCCGCAGCGTATTTTATGGCGGCCATACCTTGAAAATCTTTATCACTCAAGCATAGGTATGTCTGCCTTGGGTTTGAAACATGTCATAATATTTGTTTGATGGTTGTGTGCATCTTTTTCCAGGTTATCTAAGTCCATACCCTTACTCGAAAAAGTCTACAAAGTACTTCAATCATTAGTTCCCGTCTTCTAACTTGGCACTTTGGGGGGAAATTTGTTACACATCAAAATTAGTCATTACGATGATGGCCTGGTGTTGTCATTACCAATGTCCCTAGTGGAGTCACCAATTTATAATACAGGAGAATCCCCCTACGGACAAGTGGATTCCCTCTTGGGCTTTAGACTCCTAAGACCAAGACAGAAAGGGTGCTAACATTGATCACTGACATCCTTTTAAACCTAGCTAAACTAATGTATAGAGAAGAGGAAAATAGGTGTACCTTTTAAACGATGTTCATCCTTGCACAGTCCGAGTTAATCTTTGATCTCCAAGCTCATCGATATGTCCTGCAAAAAAGACAAAGATAGAACAAGCTTCCTATTCTACTAAGATTAGCTTGAAGCCAGATCTATCTAATAGAGACAAGTTCATGTAGAATAAACACAACCTTGAAAGAAATAGGCCAAGCACATATGTATATTAATGATAACAATAGAGAATACTTATAGACCTTTGATGAAGGTGTAGCAGCCTCTCCCAGCTTTCCTTGTCCAACCCTTTTCTCAAATAATCCACACAAAATGATGATGCTTCAATGATAAATCTCCCTTATGAGATCATAAGTTTGATGCCTTCAATGTCTCTCCATTTCACCATGAGGAGGCATCCTTATATAGGCTTGGAAAGGCCTAACCACTTAAGAGAATCTTGGGATAGGTTGAGGATCCTTCTCCTTCAATTGTGGATCTTCCTTAAGATCAAGCCTTGACCTCATATCTGAATCAAACCAACTCCAGATATGAGGGGGATTCTTCCCTGATTTTTCGAGCAACAATCCAAAATTCGCTCAAAAAGGGATAGCACTCCCTCAGAATGGGAAACAGAGCATCGCAACACTCCCCCAAAAGAGGGTACAAAGCATTGGCACTCCCTGATAGTGTATAGGGGAGCGTTGCCTTCCAAAGTCGATTTTTGAGTGGTTTTTTCCATGGCAAAATACTTGTACTCTTTGTCAAATGATTTATCCTCTTCAAAACCATTATTTTGAGGTGTCTTTTAAGTGTTATTGATAATTTTGTCTGAGACATGACATAGGGAAGATGACAGTATGATATTTACGACACTTGCGGCCAAAATGTGACACTTGCGACATTGGTAATGACGACACTAGGCCATCATCGTAATGAGTAATTTTTATGTGTAACACTCTCCCTCTTTGACATCAATGGAAAAGGGTTTCTCCCCCTATGATTAATCTATGTATGTCTATATGTTGATGACCAAAATCTGAACTCGGGTAAATCCCCCACTCAACTCTACATGATGCCATGTATACCACTATATACATCCTACTGTTTTCGTTGCGGATACTGTTGTCCTACTGGAGCACTAAGCAACTAAAGATTATACTTTTCAAATGACCTTTTGACCTGTCCATTTCTTCTCATCAATATCTAACGAGATGTATACATCTTTATCCGAGAGACTTTATATTGTGTTTGCAACATGAATTATCTTGCTGATAGAATGTAATCTATTCAACTAGAATTGATCTATTTGTCGAACC
Organism: Picea glauca; assembly: GCA_000966675.3. Lineage (NCBI taxonomy): Eukaryota > Viridiplantae > Streptophyta > Pinopsida > Pinales > Pinaceae > Picea > Picea glauca. The sequence continues at coordinate 68,446 of JZKD02S1624290.1, read as the reverse complement.
AACTCAGGAAAACATCGACCAACCAATATATCTTTCAAATTATCTCTGTCACAACTATTATCTCTAAAATTTTGGTTTTCAATCTTTTCATTTTCAGACTTGTACTCATTCTATCTTCATCATCACCTCACTGCTGCATAATTTTCCATTCATTCCATTTCTTCCTCACATAGTAACTTTCATTTAGGGTTTGTCCACTTATAACCATTATGAGACTAATACATAACTTGCATTTTTACTGGGTAGATAAAGACCTGCAATAAACTATGTAAGATCCTACATAGAGTTATATCATCAAACTATGATGATTTCGATGATCCTATTCATTTTTTTGTGATTTAATGCTCAAATGAGCATCAACGGGAATGGTTTTTAAGTCTTCCTTAATTTCTCCTTCCCTTATTTGTTTTTAATTTTTATTTGAGAAGGAGCTTCAGTGGACCATTAAAATAGGATTGAAAAATTTCTAGATAATCATCACTCAATTCTTTTGGTTGTTATATTGTTGAATATTCATCATCAACATCATTATTATGTACATCTTTCTTTATCCTTTTTTTAAGAATATTCCTCTATTAATTTCCATTTGTTGGGTGATGGATAATCTTCTTGTATGACATTATCAAGTTTTGGAGTTGTCTCACATTTTTCTCTAGGAGTTTTCATGTCTTGAGTTTGATCTACTTTATATGCATAGCTTTGATTATTATATTACTTATTAGAATTTTTACCCACCAATATCCTATTATTAACTTCATCAATTTCAGGACCAATATTTTCATCATCTTTCTTGTTTGGTACTTCATATTTTATTTTCCATGTCTTCTTATTCTATTTGTTAGGGTTTCCTATTTTTAGGGATTGCATTGGTAATCTACATTCTCTAGTTTTATGACCATATTTGTTGCATTTTTTACATTCAATATTAAAGTTTTGCAAAGGAGTAAATGAGTTGTATTTTCTGTTCTCTGTATTGTACCTATTGTTCTTATATCTTTGGAAATTTTTGTTATTGTATTGTCCATAAGATTTTCAGTGTACTTCCTTATGTCCAAAATTATTGCAAGAGTAACAATATCCAATGAATAGATATTTATTAGGGGAATTCCTTCTGGTGATTGTATTCTTCCTGTAATTTTTTACTTTAATAGGGAATGTTGATTTCTATTTATGTGGAACAGTGTTCAATTGTATCATATTTGCCTTATTATCTTCTCTTCTTCTCAGGATCCCTTTAGAGCATCTGCATAACTAATTGGTGTTTTGACATATCCGTGTGATGTAGAAGTTAAGTCTTGGGTGTATCCCAAATCAGTCTTGTTTTTTGGTGACCTTTGACTACAGAGAATTTCATCCAAGATCTTTGAACTATTTCCAAAGTTTGATCTATTCTTTTCTTTCTCAAGTTCACTTTTTAGCAGCTTAGTCTCAACTTCTAATTTCTCACATGCTTGTTTTTTATCACTAAGTTGTTTTAAAATGATTTCTTCAATTTTATTAGCTTCCGAGAGTTGGGACTTCACATCACTGATGGTCTGTTCCGAATCCTTGAGTGTTTTGGAAACTTCCCTCTCTCTTGATTTAGTATCTTCTTTAATCTCTAGAATCTCTCTTCTTAGTACCCTGTTTTGTTTTTTAGTTTTTCCTAGTTCTTCAATTACACTAAGGATTTTCTTCAAAGTTCCCTTCTTTTTCATATTCTGAATGTTTATCATCTTCAGTTTTCATTCCCATAAACAAAATCTTTGAATCTTCATATTCACTCATGTATGAAGAGTTGATATCTTCTTTAGAGTAGAAGTTTTTATTTTTCTTATAAAATTTCTTCTTGTATTGGTTTTCTTGGTTGTGAACTTCTTCATCATTTTCCTCCTGTATGGGATAGGGACATTTGTTAGAAAAGTGTCCAATTCCGCCACAGTTGAAACATTTGAAAGGTAACTTTCCTTTATATTTTCCAAATCCTTTCTTTAGTTTCTTTATAAAGTTGGTCTCTTGTACATATGATATATCTGATAACTTATCATTGGTCTCTTTCTCCTGTCTCATCTTTGTCTTAGATGATTTAAAGGTTGTTTCATCTTTTGCTAATTTATCATTCCCTATTCTCATTTCATATGCTGTAAAAATTCCATGAAGTTGATCAACTATGAGTGTGTTTAGATTAGATCTATCTTAAATTCTAGAAATCTTTGCATCATATCTCATAGGTAATGACCTTAGTATTTTTTTCACAACAAGTTTATATGTAATTTATTCTCATGTCACTTTGATTGAGTTAACCACTTCATCTACCCTATGAAAGTACTCAACAATATTTTCTTCTTCTTTCATTTTCAAATTTTCAAAATGAGTTCTATAAATTTGTAGTTTGGCTTCCTTGACTTTGTCATCTCCTTCATATACAACCTCCAACTTGTCCTAGATTTTTTTGTCTGATTTACAATGCATAACCTTCACACATATAGATTTATTCAACCCTCCTAGAATTCCATTAATTACTCTTGAGTTGTCATTACATATTTTCTTTCTTTCATCGTCATTGGGTGGAGTAGTTGGTGCAGTGTAACCATCTAGAACAGATTGTCGGATATCAAAACCAAGAGCCAACAGGAAGTTTTTCATTCTTATTTTCCATAGAGCATAGCCTCATCCATTGAAAAATGGTGATTTGTTGTTAGACATTCCCTCTTTTTGATCCATCTTCAGGATCTACCTTCCAATTGTTAGACTATGTTGAAGGCACCCGCTCTGATACCAATTGTTGGAATATTGAGAGGGGAGATGAATCAGTATTACTCCTTTTTCACAATTAGCAATTTCTTTTTATATTTATTTGATTACCACAATAAATAAACAATGAATTGTATTCAAAATAAATTATATAAATATATTTAATAGAAATTACAAGGCTTTTAAGAAGAACAATGAATGGCACCAATCCTTTTTACAGCACCAACTCTAGGAGACACAGATCCCATTTTTCATGGCACCAGCCCTAGGAAGAACCAACTCCCTCATTTTTAGGGAACCAACCCTAGGAAGCACCAAATCCCTTGTATTTATGGCACCAACCCTGGGAAGCTCCAACTCCCTTATCTTTTACAATTTTCTTAGTAAGGAAATGAATCCTTCCATGCTCCTCCCTTCCACCCTCACTTCATAAGAACCAACAGTTCTTCTTCTTGGACTCTACTTCTATTTTGATATTCTTATCAGGACTGCAGAGACACTTTCTTCTCACCACTATTTCTCATTTATATACTCTTCCAACTAGTGTGAGCTATGAAACATTGTGTCCCTTTGTTTGGACCATCTCACCTCTTCATTAACAATAATATCGTTTGTTTTTCTTTATTCGAATATTATCGAGAAGCATTTTCAATTTAATGAAAATGTTTTTCGTTAATCGATCACATGTATGGATCGATTTCATTTAATTTTATTTCATGTCTATGAAAATATTGCAAAAATCAAATTATGTAGAGACGCTTCCTTCAAACCATTTACATATGACCATAGGCATAGGACCACAGTCTTATTAATTTAGGCACTTCCTCTTCTTTCGTGCTTTGTTTCTTTATTCCATACGACCATAGGTGGTGACCATGCACTATGTCAAGTGAGTGTTTCATCAATTATCAAAATCAATGATCATGTTTTAATGCCACGATGAGATGGATGGTTCTCATTTACTTTGGAACTTCGGCTATTCATGGCTCCTGAATTCTAGAGTAGCAATTCCTCCAGAGTGGTTACCTACCGAATAATTCATAAATCGGTGGTGACCTCTTACTATCAATTAACACATACACTTACGCTATCCTTCCACTACGCTTGATTATCAGTTTAGAACGTTCCCGAAGTAGATCAACGGTTAGCGTTGACTTCGGCCTTCGACAATTTGGGTGATTTATCCTTCACAATCCTTCAATATTATGGAGTTCATTCCGTCGAAGTAGATTGGACGGTTGGATTTTATTTGCATGATGAACGATTCTCATTCATTTCATAACTTCAGGACTTTGGGTATTTCCTAGTGGTGAAACTTCCAGAGTGGCATAACTTGCTAACGTCACTTGTTGACATGTCACTGACTGAGTGGCTGCCACATGTCACTTAGAGTCGTGACTTACGCATCCCTGAAATGCCAAATTCACTTTAACACTTGTCATCATCTGATTGTGCCATTTTTCCTTACTAACGTGGATCTCCTCATGTGGCACATGTTCTTCTCCTGGATCTAACAGTTTTCCCAACTCCCGAAATGTATCTCAGATCGATGGCTGAGAGTGACTTCAGAAATTCGGCCTTCGGGTGAACTCATATGTTTTGAATCCTTTTTCACCGAAGTGGTCAGCATTGAAGTTGACCATTATTCTGATCCAAGGACCATCATGTATTGTCCAAATCTGATGGTCGGGAATTCTCTTGGAGTGTAATATACCAGATATAAAAAGTATGCAGAACAAAAATAAAATGCTAGAAATTGCAGAATAACAGTAACATAACCAGCATAATCTCCACAATAACACATAAATGATATAAAAACAACAACATAAATAACACTTTGATTCATAAAGCAATGTTCACGGGCCTCTTCGAGGGGGAAACCTCCAGTCGAGTAGTGCTATGTTACAATAATCTCCAAGCTAGGGTTTTCATACCCTCGACCCTTATTTATACTAAATATGTCTATCAAGAGAAGCATCTAGAGGAATATCCTTCTAGAAGCATAAGCTTCTATTAGGTCTTCTTACATCCACCTTATTCTATTTTATTGAAAGGCCTTATTAATATTGACCTTCATTACATCCGAATATATTGCTCTACCTATGTGCGGGTTAGGACCCTAACACGGAGCATATCAATGATCAAGGATGATTGTGGGGTCCTCAACTAGCACGGATTCTAAAACTATCGTCGAGTTCCGCAATGGAAACTTATCATTTGGTAGTGGAACTGATGCCAACTGTAGATATATTGGAGGGTGACCATCGACGGTCTGTGTGCATTGCGGAACCATAACTTGTGTGTGGTTTATCCCATCACCCAAACTACGCAATTGAAGTTGTATGATTTTTGGTGGATCAACCACAGTCGTCAATCTTTGAATCGATGACATATGATGGTCTAGAATATTTGCGGGATTCAAAATAACACGTTGTTTAATTCTCCCTTCACGCTTCTCAATCAATCCCTGCCCTTGATATGATGCTTGTGTATCCAACGATCATGACTTAATTTGATCGTTGACCAGTCCTCCAACGGTCCTTCTCTTGTAATCTGACGGTACAGACTAATTGTGGGATTGGAATTAATGCATTGTTTAATTCTCCCTTCGTTCTCCACAATAAATCCCTACCCTTGATATGGTGCTTGCGTATCCAACGGTCATGACTTGATCTAATCATGTTTCTGCAATGTGCTTTCCCTTCTGAGCTTCATGTGTGTCATCTCTTCTGATCTTTTGATCTTCAGTCGCTAGCCCTCGTGAGCTCTTGATTTGTTAGTCCTTCTATACATCGATTTTCTACTCTTTGTTCATACCAAATCATCATTATAATGTAATGACATTGGATATTGACATCAATGGCAATACATCAATGAAAATATGTCCAACAGAAAATGCATTGTATCACAATACATGGAGTGCAATTACATTCCAATTAATTTTTCCTAGCATATTTGCAATGGACACCCATATCCACATTTTCCAAGTGCTTGAAAGGATGACCTAAATAATTTCCAAGAACATGAACCATACAAACAAGATTTTTGAAAGTAACTAGATAAACTCCAAAAATTTCACCATTGATATGAACCATATTCCCAAAGTTTCCAAACATATAGTTAATGCACTTTCCACTTATGTTAGTCTTGAGACAAGCCTAGATTAGGTATTTCAAATAAAATTAAACATAGAATAACCTTGTTACTTGTGGAAAACTAAAACTCAACCATAGGAAATAACTTCATATGTAAAAAGCATCAGTAGTGTTTTCCCATCCAATGAATCACTATCACAAGAACTTTCCTAAGGTACAAAACACATTTTCGAGATATCAACAATCAAAATGTGCATTGGAACCATGCTTATATTATTACCAAGTGATATATGAAACCCACATATAACATCAACAACTTGTTCCATTATTAAAATGATCATATGCCATGGATAGTTCTAAACAGTTAATGTAGAATAGGCACTAGAACACACCGACTTCTTATATATGTTTGCATGTTGATTATATTGCAAGGTAAGACAATTTTATAGAGTGATATCCAACCATAGAGAAACAAAACAAAACATGTCTATTAATCTTACTATCCAAATTATTTGCATAATATATTTTCATATGTTATTGCAAATGTCTTGTAGCATTAATGAGCTAATATAAAAGATATCAATAACCATGAACACAAGCATGAAATAGCCATCATTAGAATCAAACTATATCGAACAGAGATCAATGGAAGAATTATCATCGCCTATGGATAAGTAAAACTATAATAATCTCATAATCTTTATTCACTTTGGCGTGCACTATGAGGTGGTCCCTACATTATCTTGGTGATGTCTAGCAGATTTTCCAATTAGGGTGATTGTGTTTTAAATTTTGTGTTATGCATGGGACTCATCACAATGCTTTTGCAATAAAATCTATGTTGGGTTAACAAATGGAAGGAAATTTTCCACCTTGTAAACTACCAGATGTTTTTCTCATTATGCCAAATACCTCGCTAATGTCATTCACAACCATTCATAACCACTTGTCTAAATTTTCCACGTATAGACATTTCAAGTATCAATGTTATTTTGTCTATCTCCTTTTGTTTGTCCAAAATTCTTATTATGAGTAATTGACTCTATGAAATATTCATGAGCAAGGAAACCCTCTTCCCATATCTGAATGGAATCACAATGTATGAAAGAATTTCCAAACTCAAGGATTTAAATCTTTTTCTTATCAATAAATATGTAATGGAATGAATAAAGAACATGTGTGCAAAATGTCAATCCAAATGTCAGTGTAGAGCGTTAGCGACATAAAAATTGTCTTAACAGTTTCACATGCATGATAACATATGTAAATAAATGAGAATGGGAACATGCACAAATGCATAAGTTGTAAACACAACAAGCAATTAAAAAATAAGGGAATCATTACCAATGGACAACGTATTCAATTGATAACACCACAGAGGTAGGGACAACATAGGTGTTCTCTCTCCTTCCTCCTTGGGAGGTTATTTTTCCTTCCCAACATGAAATATCTCCTCTTCTCATATGCAAGTGGTGACATGAATTATTGAACCCAAATATCAAATGGTGAGACACTCAATTCTTGTGACAGGTTGAGCATGGATTTGACGAATGCAATTGGAGGTGGGCATTGGTTGTTCTAACTCATAATTCAATCTTGTGTCAAATTCATGACCCAGAGTCAGTTTAAACAACATTCTCCCAATATTAAATCATACTCATTTTAAGTATGAACAAATGAACCATATTCAAAAATGGAATGCTTGGTAAGTTAGGTTAACCAGAATTCATAGGGTCGTCTATGTGAATGGTGGGACGTTGTTGCAGGTCGATGGTTTGAATGCACCCACTATGTCCAATAATTTGCATCATTGCGTGGATGGCATGGAATTTGATTTTCCTAATCACACTGACGTGTTTTTCGTGCTAATAATTTTATGTGATGTCATGTAGATTATGATGATGGCATAGATTCTTCATTTTGGAAGGCGCATTGATCATTGTGAAAAACCTTCTTTGATTTATTTGATGTTGATGAGTGAGATTTCTTAACACTTGTGGGTATGCATTCTTGATGTATGCAATTGATGTTTTTTCAGATGATTTCCTATATTTCTTGGTGAGCAAGTTTTTGGTGATAACAGATGCACCCTGATGTGTGAGGTTAGGAGCACTTGTATAGCCGAAATATATCACATTTTATTTTATGGTGTGCATTATTTATTGTATTGAGAGAGAGAGAGAGAGAGAGAGACTTACGAGAGGAGAAGAACATTCCTTTAGAGGATGAAAGGGATAACACCTATACAATCACTACCTTACTACATAAAAATAATTGTGTACAAATGAGGAGGGAATTCCCCATGCTGATGTATGAAATAGAAGTAACTATTAAAATAAAATAAAAATGAATCTTGGGGTGATGTCATAACTGGAAACCTGTTGAAGTAGATATATATAGAACCCTCATGGGCATCGTTAATGGAAAATCACAGTTTTGAAATGAAAACTTTCTATGAAACCTGGAGTAAACAATTTTGATGGGTGTTTGCGACCCATAAAAGGTTTGTGATGACCAATCTAGTTTAGAGGTATTTGGATGATATGTAAAACTTCAATTTTCGTGAAGTAAGTCCCACCCCAAAAAGTAGATGTGTTGATGTCAAACATCAGGGTGGTCAATGGAAGTAGAGATAAATAATTACTCTCTCTGTCCCAATTGAGATTCATCATTTATATGTAAATGAGAATCAATATCTTTCTGTTATAACCCTAAATTGCACCACACATGCATACCTGGCATCAAGCCATCTTACTTACTATTTTTTTCAAGCCAATACAGAACATCTCTTCTTAAAAACACAATTTTTGAAGATGTATGCGCCCTGCACCACAAATGTTCGCGTATACATGCTAGTTGAACCTCTGTTGCCCGTGTACATACACTAGCTACTCCATTACAGCCCGCGTATACCCAAAAAAGTTGCAAAAAATAAAAATTTGCAAGGGATTCATTGAGATTATGGGCTATTGGGTAGTTTCCCAACCAATTGACCGCCCATAGCCCGTCACCCAACCGAATAACTATACTTTTGGCATATAAAATAAGGTTTTGGGGTACCATTCCTACAAGAAGCATGAAAGCAGTGAAACTTTGCCCATTTCATAATCCCCCCTTGCCCCAAGAATTTGCAACCACATTATGAGTTTTGAGCCAAAATTCCCTTTTCTTGCCCTTTTTCCTCATTCATAGACCATGCCCATTCTCTAGAGAGAAATGTGAGAGAAGAAGCATACGTTGAAGCAGTTGGATATTGGTGAAGAGGATCCCAGGACCGGGTTCGAGGAGTGCACATTGATCTCATTTTGTAAGTAACTCTGTGAGATTAGTATAAAGAAGTACTTTTTTTGTCCCGCCATATGATGTGTTCAATCTTCGTGTTTGATTTACATTTTTCTATGACATCGAACCCACTAATTCATATATAGAATGCATGTTCATAGTTTCTTGTTTGTCTTTTGGTGAATTCGGGTTAGCCTTGGGAGGAGACTTGCAGTCGAGAAGCGACCAAACGCATTAGGATCGACACCGGACGTGGAGTTTAAGGTAAGACTATCGGATCCCTATACTTTGTACTTTATGTATGAATGTGGGTGTTGTAGGGATAGTTTTCAAAAGTAGGAGACTTTATATGGTTAGCTATGCCTGCACTTTAGACCCCTAGTGTAGTCTGTAGGGGGGGTTTTCCCACTACAGTATAATTGGCAACCATATTGGGGAACCTCTAGGGTTTTTAGGGGATTTTTGTTTTTTGGGTGTCTTTAATTGGTTTATTTATTGTTTCTTGAGTTTTTGTGTCTTTAAGGGATTCTGGTCTTCCATACCAATACTCCCTACCTGGTTTTCTTGACTATTAGTTTTATTTTTAGAGAAGTCACAGAGGTGTACGCGACCTGAAGTGGGTCTAGACGCGTACATACACACCCTATCATTGGATATCCCACGTACATACGGAGGCTGATGAAGTATCAGTTGTGTTCCTGTGTCAGGAAAATATTTTTTAAAGAAGAGGCAGTCATCGTCTTCCCTAAATGAAGCCATATTTCTAAGGGGTTTTCTTGATGTAGCCCTGGTCTCTGTTTTTTACATTCTTTGGCCTAGGTTTGACAGCAGTTAGCTTTTTCTTTATCAAGATTTCTTGTGTTTTCTTGATTAGGGTTTGAGACAAGTTTTGTGAGTTTTTTTTATTAGCTTGTTTAGTATTGTCAGTAGCTCTTTGTAAGCCGCAGTAGACTAGAAGTTAGTTTTTGGTCTCGTCTTGCCTTCACTTTTCCCTTTTTCTTTCTTTAGAAGAAAAGAAAAAAAATTCATTTTCAAGTTTCTTATTTTGAAGCATTTAAAAAAAAAAAAAATCAGTTTCTTGTTTGGTTAAGTAGTTAGGTTAGTTTTCTTTACTTGTGAGGAATAAGAGTGTGTTCTTAAGTTCTTTACTGAAAACATAGGATGTTAAGTACCTCATAGTCGAGCGAAATCCAGTTTTGAGTTTTTCTTTTAAAAATATCTTAGAAAGAAAAGTTAGTTAGAAAATTTGGTTAAAGAGTTTTCAATTTGAAAATCTTTGTTTGTTGAAGAAGAAGTAATTTTGTTTCTGTCATTTGTTCTTCTCTTTCGTCTCTTTACAGACACCATCAGTTTCATTTTCATTTCTTTGACTAAATATAAACCACTTAAAATTAACACTTAATTAAAATTAATCAGACTTTCATGTTTGTAGGGTCCATCAACTAGATTGGGCTAGAGCCTTGATTTAGGTTGGAGAGGAAACTCTTAGGGTCTATAACAAAAACATAGGAGTCTGTGCTAGTGAATCAAAAAGTCCAGTAATGTGGAAATTATCTGGGACCCCCTCTAACACAAGGGTTAAACATGAGGTCATGTGTGAAAAAGTGGCGGAGATAACCCCTCCAAATCCGGACCAATCGTAGTGGAGGAACACATATAGAGGACTTATCTTGGGATTACGTTGATCGCATTTTCCACGGAGCTTCGTGGGTTTCGAATCCATTCGAGTTCCTCAGTCGTCTTTCGGAACACTTTATTTTGATACCCTCGATAGGTTTCAGGATTGATACCTTGCTCATTGTGGTCCACCCAACTGTCGATTGTACCCTCCCGATAGTTGTTCACGAGCTGGAAACCTAGTTGCCTTTGATTTTAGGGACTTACACAGATGACTAGGTGCGTATATCGTGATACCTAGGGCAGACATCAGGCCACGCTTTGCAGAGTATACCCGGAGGGTGCTTTCATGTTCGAGTTTCAATTGCATCGGTAAGTTGCTTTAGTGTTGGTTGTTGTAACTGTTCTTCCAACTAGTAATAGTGGTTTTCTTGTTGCATCTCATAGTAACTTTTTCTAGTGTGTGTTTTGGTCTTCAACGTTAGAAAATCCTTAGTGTGTGGTTGATTTTCTCACAATGGAATATCAAGATATTCTTCGGTCACGAAGGCTTTTGGGCCTACCTTCAGTTAACTTGGAGCCATCACCGCCATCGCGAAGGCGAAGACTAGACCAGAAAGGGTCTTTTGAGATGACCGAGCCAAGGGAAACTGTACCCGATCCAACTCTGAGAGGATAACATTCATTCCCAAAGGAACTGACTATTTCTGACCTTGGAGTGGAAGCTCTCGATCTGTATAACCCTCTGATCACTGACTTGTCAGTGCCACTTTTGATACATCTTGCCCCTCCAAGGGTAACGCATCATGAGCGTCAGATAGTCCTACAAGCAGCGATGGAAGAAAATGTTGCTACTTCATCAGGGAGTCCTCATACTCCCTCTACGGCTACCACTACTGGGGGAATTCCACCTTCTAACTCACCTTCGTAGGTTCGAGCCACTATGGTCTTGACCGCCTCTACCATGGGCAGTGGTTTGATTCCATTTATGGTGGCAATCACTGCACTGTTTACGTAGAGTGCGACAAGCCCTCTGCTTTCATACGGGATGCCCAAATTTGCCACGAACTCAATCCTCTCCCACTCCACCTTACAGACCATGGGTCTGGGGGAAAGGATCTCAAATGCTCCTCTGCAAGGGTCCATGGGGTGCACCTCATCCCCCTATAACACTTTCCCTTACAGCGGTGGTCATATACCTCTGTCGTCCCCCTCGCTTAGCTGTGCTTCTCAGCAGCCCGCCTGGATGAACATGAATTACAACTCGTTCAGAGCAGGTAATCAAGGACCTTCTTCTAGTAACACATCGATGTGTTATTTGTCATTCTCTTTGTTTTCCGCATTTGGTAACAATTCATTCTCTTCAAATGTCATCTCGGTTGGGGGCAACCCTGGTTTTGGATCACAAAATCCTATGCAGGGTATTATTCCTACACAGGGGGCACACACTTCTCAAGGACCTTGGAGTCTGTGGTAGGGATCAGTTCCCTCGTCAGGGATGTCGACTGGGGGCAACCCCTTTCATGGTCAATGGAACCCCAAGCAAACCTCAGTACCTATGCTCGTCGAATCGACAGGGGGAAACCCTTTCTAGAACCTTTGGAACACAATGTCAGGAGCAATCCCTTCTCATCCCTTAACGTCCTATTACGGGAGTCAACCAATGATGTCTCAACCAGTGCAGTATCTGAATGCTGGCCTAGGCCATGGCTTTTACCAGAACCTGGGCTAGCAACCTAAATTTTCCTAGAAACCTGGTGCCAATCAAATCCCAAGCTCCTATCCTCTTGTACATACTCAACAACCTAAACTACCATTTCTGGAAACTTTGCATTTTACAGGCTTTTCAAGATTATTGAATGACCAAATCTGTCATGATCCACGTTGGCCTGCTATGCCGACCAAGTTTCCCTCAGACATTCCAAAGTTCGAAGGAAAACCTAATGAATATCTAAGTGATCATGTGACTACCGTTCACCTATGGTGCTTGTCCAACTCATTGAAAGATGACTATGTACAGTTGTGTTCGTTTCAACACACTCTCATCACGAGTGCCGTGAAATGGTACATTGAGATCGATCGCTCACGATACTCTTCTTTTGGTGAATTGGCAATGGTTTTCTTAAACCATTTTCAATTACTTGTGAGATATGATGTCAGAACCAAATTTCTTGCCAACTTCGAGCAAACAAAGGTGGACCATATCTCTGATCACATCCAAGAATGGAGACGCCGAAAGAGTTTGATAAAAGTACCAATACCACCAACATTCCTGTTGGAGTGGTTCATCAAGTCTTTGTTCCCTCGGGTATCCAAAGACATAGCAACATCGGGAGTCTTTTTAGAAGAAAAAGCGATAATGAGAGCTCAACAACTAGAGTTGATTTACTCTCAATCTAGTTTACTTTACAAAATATTGCCAGATGCACCGAGGTCTATACTTGACAAGAACAGACAGAAGTCTAGACCACATGCCGATGGCATTGTCATTTCATCACAAGAGAAGCCTAAATTGCACCACACATGCATACCTGGCATCAGGCCATCTTAATTACTATTTTTTCCAAGCCAATACAGAACAACTCTTCTTAAAAACACAATTTTTGAACATGTACGTGCCCTGAATGACAACTGCCTGCATATGTATTCTAGATGAACCTCTACTACCCACATACGTATGCTAGCTGCTCCATTACAACCTGTATATACCCACAAAAGTTGCAAGGGATTCGTTGAGATTATGGGCTATTGGGTAGTTTCCCAACCAATTGACCGCCCATAGCCTGTCACCCAACATAATAACTATATTTTTGGCATAGAAAATAATGTGTTAGGGTCCCATTCCTACAAGAAGGATGAAATAAGTGAAACTCTGCCCATTTCATAATCCCCCCTTGCCCCAAGAATTTGTTGCCACATTGTGAGTTTTGAGTCAGAATTCCCTATTCTTGCCCTTTTTCCTCATTCATAGACCATGCCCATTCTCTAGAGAGAAATGTGAGAGAAGAAGGATATGTGGAAAGAGTTGGAGCTTTTTGAAGTGGAGCCCAGAACCAGGTTCGAGGAGCAGTCATCAATCTCATTTTGTAAGTAACTATGTGATATTAATATAAAGAAGTACTTTTTTCGTCCTGCCATATGATGTGTTCAATCTTCATGTTTGATTTACATTTTGTTATGAAATCTAACCCACTAATTCATATATATAATGCATGTTTGTAGTTTCTTTTTTGTTTTTTTTTGAATGCAGGTCAGCCTTGGGAGGAGGCTTGCAGTCGAGAAGCGACCGAACGCATTGGGATCGACACCGGATGCGGAGTTTAAGGTAAGAATACCGGATCCCTATACTTTTTACTTTATGCATGAATGTGGGGTGTTGTCGGGATAGTTGTTAAAAGTAGGGGACTTTAGACAATTATCTCTTCCTTCACTTTAGAACCCTAGTGTAGTATGTAGGGGGGTTTTCCCACTATAGTAATTTCACTAGTCCTAAAAACTGATGTTGAGGTTGACAAGAATAAAGCCATGACCAAAAGGGGTAGAGGGATCGTTGAAATATTCTAATGTGTAAGGTATAATATAATGACTTGGGATTATGGTCATTGATTATTAAAGGTATATAAGATTAATGGGAAATGAGACTCACTACTTCCCTTGGTTGGGAAAAAGGTGGTGATTAGGAGTGGTGGTAGTCAAATATACAATGAGACAAAAAAGTGAGTTGAAGTCAAGGGGACATTCAAGTATTGATTAGATATTTTTTAATTGTAACTAACAGTGACTAGGTTTAATATATGGGTAACAGCTATGGGGATAATCCCCCTAGCCTAGGTCTAGCAACTAGGCAGAGCCTTATCACCTTAAAAGACAGATAAGATTATATTCTACCCCAAACCACACACAACCTTATGATAATTAAGGGAAGAGGGATAAGATAGAAATGTGTACCTTAAGTCCTTATGGATTATGTTGATCCCTTCCAGTTTTTGCCTCCTCCAAGAATGTAGGCCTGATCAGGGGATCAAATTTTGCTCAAAAATTCAAATTGCTCAGAATAACTTCAAAACAGACTAGATCGTAGGCCTCGTCATTTCTAACCCAACGCAACTTGTTTCATCTCAAATGAACGTCGGGAGCGAGAGATATTGCAATCTATTCAGAAAATCAAATAGGCAAAAAAAGGACGCTAACTGTACAATCCGTACAGTCTGTACATGCTGACATGGAAGGGTCGTACGAACATACGATGACATGGCATGTGATGATGTGGTAGATTCTAATTGGCAAATGTGGTCGAATAGAAATGCAACACGTGGCATTTTTTTGGTCAATGGTAAGGTGCCACGTGGCCCAGTCATGGGCTGCCACGTGGCACCCCTTTATTGGATTTTGGTTTGTTATGTAAAATTTTATTGGAGTCCGTGGGGTTCAACCCCTGCACCTCCCCTCCACATAGCGTCGTCACAAAGACTATCTGACCAATGGACCATCGGTTGTGACTTGATATGTATACGAGTTCAAATTTATTTAAATTTAAATTATGTTACCATTGGCCGGGGGGGTCGAGCCGAGGCTTAGCCCCGACCCGCGGTCGTTTGTTTTTTTATATGACCATGCCATATACCATATCACCCAATGGTTGGTGCGCGGGGTTTTAACACATAGCCTGTGGTTTTGTTAACTCATATGACCACGACTGGAGCGCGGGGGAAGTTCAACGATTTTAAAACGGTCAGCCATTTTGCCAAAACGCGAGGTCTTATGACTCCCATATGCCTAGGTGCTAGGCGGTTAGGGGATAGCGCACCCATAACCGTCCTACAGTTCACACTGTTGGCGCGGTTGCACCCAGTGCTGGGTTTTCATGATTTAAATTGCGTGTGTGCCAGGTTCATTGGACAAGGGTTCGTTTTGTAGATGCAGAGACAGGAAGCTTGAAGGGGGGACTTCTAGGAGGCCTAACTTCTTCATTTTTCGACCGATTGAGGTGCCAAAAAATCCCAGCTAGGGGTTTTTGGATTCTCTGAAGCCATTGGAGCAGTCGGTTGGTCAGTTTAAGCATTGTAAGGCACTTTTTTGAGCACTTTGAGCAATTAATAATAATGATCCATTGGAAGCTAGACCAGGCGATGTAGCCCAAGAGAGAGGTGAACTCCTTTATCAATTGTTGTGTTGATGTGCTTATGTTCATTGATTATTTTGTTGTCTATGTGTATTTTGCATGAGTAATCCTTTAAATTATGTGTTGCAAAGTTGATCCATTTGCTTTTAACACATAACATTTACTTGCAATAATTTCAAGATTTTCAAGTCTTCTTCATTTTTAGATCAAGTTGGTATCAGAGCACTGGTTTTTGAAGACTTGATTGTTTGCAAGTGTTTTTTTTTTATGCTCACAAGGTTGAAACTCACAACAGGAGAAGGTCAAATTGTGGAGCCAAGTTCTCATCCTTCAAGGAGGAAGCATATACATTCACCGCAAGTTTCAAGGAGGCATTCACCAAGTATGGCTCATGAAGAAAGTCATGAATGTGTTCCTGCAAAAGATGAAGATCTCATAAAGGCTATCATGGATATGAGAGAGATGATAAAGATCTTGATGGAAAGGAACATGTTGTCGCAAGGTGAAGGCTCCAACCCTTCAAGGCATAAGGGAAGCAGTGGTGACAAAACTCCAAACGGAAATGGACGGAATGGTGCTTCTCCACCACCCTCTCCTTTATCTTCTTCTTCTTCTTCTACCAGTTCAAGACCTCTTACGAATTCTCCAAAGGGACATGGTAAAACTCCTTCGCAAATTCCTTCATTAAAGCTTGATATAAAATTTGAATTGCCAATATACAATGGAGAACTTAATGCTGAGAAGTTAGATAA
>JZKD02S1624290.1:5524-43287 GCA_000966675.3 Picea glauca | reverse complement strand
AGGTTCTAAATATAAAGAAGAAATTCGTACCTTTTGTGTATGTGGCACATTATGGAGATCAAAGAATTGCTCCATCTGAAGTATCTATGTGATTGGGTCCTTGCCATCAAACTTCATCATATCAATCTTAGGAATGTGGTTGGTCTTCAAACCAAAGTTGGAGTTTCTCCATTCTTGATTCACCTTCCTTGTGTCCTCATCATGAATTTCATGGGATGCATTTTCACTTTCAGGTGTCTTCTCTGTTACGAAATTTTTCAATACTTCCATGATCTCCCCTTTTAAACCATCTATCTTAGTATCCAACTTATCTTCCATTAAATCCATCTTAGTATCCAACTTAGCTTTCATTGAATCCATCAACTTAGCTTCCATTGAATCCATTAACTTAGCTTCCATTGAATCCATCTTAGTATCCAACTTAGCTTCCATTGAATCCATCTTATTTTGTAGTTCATTTATGTCACTATGCATTTCTTCACCTTCATCAAGAGTCCAAGTAGGATTTTCTGGAGGCTTATTTGGTTTAGAAGTTCCCTTTTTGGGTGGCATGTTGGCCAAGTATCACTTTTGAACTTTGATTTTGAGGTGGTTCTGCTAGACAATATTTCTTTTGTTGTATCTCCCACGTTTCGGCCCTTCTAGGTATGAAAATTTCCTTCATGTATTTCTCTAATATTTCTTCTTTACAATGCCACAGGTCTGATCAAAATTGGATGTGCCTAGTGGAATTTATGTTAACTTCCCCACAACTTGTTGATTTTTGGTCTTTCCAGGAGATCTCACTTGTATAGTGTGCCCCACACAAAATAATTGATATAAAATTTTGAAACTCACACCAGAAATAATAAAGACCGTCCACAATCCAATGCAACCAGTCCCACACAATTTGGATACTCTAGGAAGAAGTTATGATTGTTTTACCTGGAACACCTTCTTGAGACTAGTCAATAGGACTAGTCAAATACCCTATCTTACACAGGGTGTATCTACAAATTTATGATGACCCAGAAGGTAAAATTTTTACAACAAATACCTTACCAATTTTTGTAAATATCCTCTGAAGATCAAAGTCTGAAACATTACAGAAATTTTTTTATAGTGAAAATTCCGCAATGACTCAGTTCAGGATGATTCCAGAACCCTATCTTGTATAGGTTGTATCTCCCAAAGTATAAGGCCTTAGGAGATAAATTTTGAACCCAACATACCTTGATCTGTCTAATAAATATCCTCCAAGCCATTCCTTCTGAAACATTGTAGAAAAAAAGTTATACTAAAAATTCCAAGGTGTTTCAGATGTAGCAGCGAAACCCCAAGACCTTGAGCTCTGATACCATATGTTAAGAACCAAATATCAATATAGCATAGAAAATCCTCAGAAAAAGTACTCAACACCTTGAAAAAGAGATAATTTCAGATAATAAGCCTCTTCAAGGGGGAAACCTCCTTTTACGCCACTTAAATGTTCAAGTACAAGATGATTCAAAATGAAAATGTCTCCTTGGTGTATATAGGAGACTAGGAGGTATAATTACAACTAATGGCCTAAATACGACATAAATAAAATAACATTATTAATCTAATATTCCCCAATTAAGGGGTAATGAGCCAATATTAGGGCTTAACACAACCTTTTTCAAAATTTAGTCCCTTGAGCCCGAAAAAGTATAAAACATAACATAGGAGAACTCTCCCAGGGAGACATGTCTCCCAAGGCATACCTTTTTCCTGGATAATCCATTGGTTGGAAAAAGGGTTAAACTTATGCCAAATAGATATTCCTTCTGAACCAATTAACAAGTGTGAAAGGAACAAGGTCACTCGACGATCTTTTCATATTTAGGAAGTCTAAAAGGAGCTTAAATATGGACTCTGAGGGGGTTCATTTTTCGTAGATAATCTCCAAGGCCCGAAAAAGAGATAAACCAAAACCAGGGAGAATGGGCCTTTTTCCCAAATTTAGTCCCTCAAGTCTAAAAAAGGGTTAAAATTACACCTGAGAATACTCTCCTAGAAAACCGAAGTTCCTAGGGCATACCTTTTTCGTAAAATTATCCATCTGAACTAAAAAAGGGGTAAACTATCACTGGAAATATGTGCCTTCAAATTTCATGTTGGTGAGTGTGAAGGACAACAAGATCGCTCGAGAATATTTTCATTTTTAGAGAGTCTGAAAAGGGCTTAAACAAGACTCCGTGGGGGATTCTTTTCTTAAATAATCTGAAGGAGAACGAAAAGAATAAATAAATTCTTGTTATATGTTGCTTTCATAGTTTAAGCAAGCTTGAAATACAAAAAAACATGCTCTTAGAGAGTCCCTTGGGTACAGGCTAGAAAAAGATGAAGGAGAATGAGGCCTCAACATAGATTCATGGCAGGACTAAAAGGAATCATGTGCCTATTATGTACTTTGGCATGGGAACCAAATGGAAAACAAATCTTTAACTAGGATTCCCATGGAAGGAAGGATCTACCACATAAAGTATGACACATTGATCAACAAGGAAGGTTAGTGTCGCAATTCAGTGAGGTCGATCCTAGTGCCAAAATAACCAAGAAACAAATAATGAAAAAATGCAAGTAGGAATGGACCTAACCTATATACCATTTTTAAGGTCAATACCTATCAGAAAGGATCGATACGATGAACAAAATTCAAAGAAAAAATGTCTTGAATATCCTACATATAATTCCAATAACACTCATCCAGAAGTTGATATATCCAAAATAGATAAAAGCTTCAGAAAATAATAGGTGTTATTGAATACAAAACTTGAAAAAAACAAACCTGGAATATACAATATGGTAAAAGGAACCACACATCCTTATGACTCATGTGTAGTATTGGTTCATGTAGAGCCCATTATTATGCTCTGACCAAGAGTCTCTTCGATAGTCCACCTGGAAAGTATCCCAAAATGGAAGAAAATACAAACCATGGTGTAATTATTCCCACAGTATAGAAACCGTAGTCATGGCTTCAAGGATATCCTCATCTGAAGGAAATTAAAAATCCAAGAAATCACAAGAGCGAGGAGGGTCGAAAGTCCCAAAGGGAGAAGTAAATTGACCATATTGCATATGACGATGGAGGTTATGTTCAAGACTGGCAGAGTCTATCAACAAAGAATCACAAGCACGAGGTTTTGAGTATCTACAAACAACAAGATCAGACTCAAAAGAAGACTCAAGACCACTCGAACCAAGAGGGTGAACTAATGGATCCCCTACCCCCATCGGATTAAAAAACTGATCAATTGTTGAGACCATGTCGCGAGAAGCTAAACATGATTGCACACATTCCTTCTTAGAATAAATTAAACATCGAGGATAAAGCACCATATAATTAACCCATGGTAGGGTAGAGTCTACACGAACACTAGGAACATATAAAGGGGTATCCTGAACTAATGTTGAATTAGGATGGTGATTATCAAATGCAAGTTGGTCGATAGTGACAATGCTTCCATTGTGAGGGAAATGAATCACCTGGAAGAGTGTAGACACCACAACATTCATAGCATATACATAATCATGCCCAAGAATCATATTGAAATCTCAGGGGCCTTGCACCACTATAAAATTGACAAGGACAGTCTTCCCACCTGAGGAGATAGGAAACTGAGGAAGAATTGCCAAATATTCACTGGGATGTCTGTCAAAAGCCAACGGATCATGTCAAGTAGACACAAGCTTAGGAGAACCCAGAGCTTTCCAAGCCAAGGAGGATAAAATACTTATGGAGGCTCATTGATCCACAACACATCGGTAAACAAAAATTGAATTAACTTCAACCCTTATTTAAACGAGTGTAGAATAAGGAAGTTGAGGCTCAACAAGGTCATTCCAATCAAAGGAAACCATCCTAGGACTTGGAGGGGGTGCACTCAAAGTGAGTGAAATTCCCTCTTTTTTATAGAAGTACTGAACCGAAAATGCTAAAAACATAGTTGGTAGACACATCACTCCCCATCATAAGAGTGGGATCAGCCAAATATTGCATCGACGTGACCACTTTGGTAGAAACGACACCCTCGAAGAGAAGAGTGGGATCAGTCGAAGATTGCATCATCACGACCACTTCCTCAACCATTAGTTGAATAGGTTGTGAGTCAAAAAGTTTTGAAGGTGCATCACCCCATAAAAAAGGAGTGGGGTCGATCGAAGATTGCATCGGCATGACCACTTCATCAACCAAAGGTTGAATAGACTATGAGGAAACCTCAGAAGTCTCAGAATTAGAAGATATTGTAGATAGGGACCACAATAATCATGCCTCTAGAAGGCCAAGGCATAAATGAGTAAGGTGATCTCCCTTGAAAATATTACAAGGGAACTTAGGCGTACATCCTATCCATCTAAGTTTCTCAAAAAAATCAATGCCCCCAACATGACTAACAGTGATTTGACTCGTGTTGACGAGACTTGTGCCCCCGGCATGACTTGCAGTGGTTGGTTTCACATCTCCAACATGACTTCCATAGGTTGGTGATTGGTCGATAACATGACTTGTAGAGGCTACATACCTATCACCAGTATGACTAGCAGTGACTGGACTTTTTCCCCCAACATGACTTGTAGAGGCTAGTTGTTTTCCCCCAGCATGACTTGCAGACGCTGGGTGTTGGTATTCAACATGAATTGCATAGGTTGATGACCTATATCCAACATGACTTGCAGAGGTTGGTGATGTTATCTTCTTATTCTTCATCATTCTATTTCATTTAGACATTCGGTTACTAGTAGCTATACTTTTACCAGAGAAGTAAGAAGGAGGAGGAGTGGACTTTGATGATGAAGAAACATCAACATGATGCCCATGACATAATGTGCTTAACTGAGAAGCATCAATATAATTTGGCACATTTGTAATGGTACCAAAATGAACTGGTAGTCCCACATTCAACCCAGGAATGTACAAAGTGTCCACCAAAGGGTCACCAACATTTTTGAAGAAAGGAAAAGAAAAAGAATCCCTTTGCAAAGGGGTTCCTTGGTTGGTATCATCGGGAAATTTGTCCATGAAGATATTATGCATAGTTTCTTCCCTTGCAGGATCATTCAAGTCCATAAAAGTATCACACGTTGACTCTAGTAAATTAGTGGTATAAGAATATACGCCTATAAGGAGGCGACTCCACATTTCTAAGAGGAAGACCCAAAATTTCTCACGATCGACGGAGTGGGCGGTCTACCACCTTAGGTTAGAGACCCAAATCAATGACTGACTAACTTTATATGGAAAACTAAGGAGCATGGAGCACTAAAATAAAAAATCCCTAAAGATGAATCAAGAAATAAACAAACTAGTAGGAAGAACAGTTACACAAGTCAACACTAGAGAAACTTACCGGTGCAAGTGTAACTCGAACTCGGAAACACCCTTTGGGTATACTCTGCAAAGCATGATCCAATATCTTCCCTATGTATCGTGTTATACCTCTGTGGTCAACTATGTAAGTCCCTACAAAAAGGAAACTTGGTTGTCAGCTTGTAGTCAATCACCAGGCGGGTATAGTCGACAGTCAGGCTTCTCGTAATGAAAAGGATAGCAAAGTCTGAAGCTTTTCAAGGGTACTGAAGGAAAATTGTCTGAAAGAAAACTGAGGATCCCGAATGGATTCGAGGTCCATCAAGATCTTTAGTCAAACAAGGTCAACAAAAATCCAAAGAATGAACCTCAATATATGATCCCCACTATGCTTGGTCCGACTTTGGAGGGGTTATCTCGTATGCCTTTCCTTACATGACCTCGTGTTTGGCCCCTGTGTTAGAGGGGGGTCCCGGATAACTCTTACAAAACTGGAATTTTACACTTTCTATCACACAGACCCTTAATTTTATTTAAGTAGCCTTGAAGAGTTTCCTCTCCACACCTATTTCAAGGCCCTAAATCCTAGACAACTTGGTGAACCCTATAAACAAAAAGTCTATTTGATTTTTAGTATTAATCGTTGATTTTAAATGGATTAATTTACTCAAAAGGGTACATAAGTGAAACTCATGGTTATTTAAGACTCTTTCAAAAATTGAACTTATAAAAACATTGGCAAAGAAAACTTTACAGTAATCCTTCAAATGAAAAAGCGTTTCAAGAAAGAAGTATGAACAATCCTGCAAACCTAAAAATGCAATCTTTTCTCCTTTCCATGCAAGATGCACAATGCAACTTTCGACTGAAACAAAAGATCAAATGAAAGGATTTTCTTTCTTATTTTTCTTTTGAAATGCTTTCAATATGAGAATAAAACACAACTCTATGCTAATTTCTTTTTCTTTTTCAAATAATAATGCAAAGAAATGCAAAGAAAGAAATAGATATAAAAAACTAGGTTTTTTTAAATTTTCTTCCAATCTGAGCCACCAAATTGTCTAACCCCAAACAACAAAAGCTTCTAGAACTTAGGAAGACCTGGGAACTACAAGTTTCTAGTAGGAAAAGGAAAATATTTTGAAAAAAAATCCAAAAACACAAAGGCGCGTGTTGTGCACGGCCTGCCCGCGTATGTACGCAGGTTGTGTATAATGAAGAATGTGTATGTATGTGTGCTCTACAGAGGATAGGGTGTGTACACCTCTACAAATTCTCAAAAAAAAGAAAATTTTTGGACAAAAAACTTTAGAAAGGGAAGTTGATAGGAACCTAGAGGGTGACCAGAGATCCAACCTGATTCAGAACACTTAGAAAACTCAGAAACAACTAAAAAATCAAATCAAACCAAGATCTCCCACTAAGACCCTAGAGAGACTCCTTAGTGGAGTTGTCAATTCTGTTATGGGGAAAATCCCCCTAGTCTTGGTCTAGAAACTAGGTAGAGCCTTGACACCTTAAAATCCATAAAATATTATATTCTACCCCAAACTACACACAACCTTACGATAATTAAGGGAAGAGGGATAAGATAAAAATGTGTACCTTAAGTCCTTGCGGTTGATGTTGATCCCTTCCAATTGTTTTTCGCTCCAAGAATGTAGACCACCTCCCAAGGGTGGCATGAAACAATGCTATAGAAAAATCTAGGAAAACATATTATTAATTATCAAGATTATCTAAAGAGTTAGTTATTCATGAAAATATTCATAAACATAAACGCATAGACACAAGATCTGGGACAAGAAATTTTCTCTTTTATTAATCAAAAAAATTGGATGATTACAACCTGAACTTTGTCAGTGTTGCTCTATCAACCTCGCTTGGGTTCATCTACTGTGTCTCCAAGTGCACTATTCCCAATACAATCTTCACCACCAATATTCCAATACAAGGGGAATGGATGCATGGTATAAGGAATATGGATGGAAGGGAATGTTGAGGACAAAACTCAGAGAAAGTGAAAAAACCTTGGGAAACAAAGGGAGAAAAATTTGGCAGAGTTTTATGATTCTCTTGTTCATATGTCTAAATGACTCCCATAGACCTCTTTTTATATGAGAAAAATATGGTTATTTGGTTGGGGAAAGGGTCACGGGAAGTGAAATGGTTAGGAAACCCTCCATATCCCATAAACTCCGTCGAAATACATGTAATTTTATATTTTTTGCAACTTTTGGAGGTAAACGCGGGCTACATAGTATGCTGCAAGCATATGTATGTGGGATAAGTAGCATGCAGATTGCATGTGTATGCATGATAATAGTACAACAAGACATGTACATTATCCAAAAATTGGTTTTTTTAGCAAGAGACCTCAACAGTAATTTTGGCAAAGTATGCAAATGGATAGGCCAATGTCCTCGATGCATATATGTGGCATGTTTGGACTATAATAGTTAAAAATAGAGGATCTTAAAAGACGGTATTCAGATACTCAATTTTTTTCCAATAAAATATTTTTATTCAAGTAAAGTGGATTTAAATGAATGCCCCAACCAAAGGCGACAAAGGTTGCCACCAGGTGAAAAATAGGTGTCATCGGGTACGATGGCCCAGGTTTCTTGCTAAAAAAGAAAGTAACATTTTATACAATCCAAAAAATAAATGAATAACTTGGGTTGAATATGCATGCACAAAAATGGGTGCCTCAGTGAAAATATGGCTTGGCATTGTGAAGGAACAAGTATTTTAGTAAAGAATGAAGGGTGGAGGCCACATGGGCGAGTTTCTATGTGAAATGAGTGAATGGAATATTGAGCTACATATGGTCAACTAATTTTGGAGGAGACAGGGGATAATGAACATTCATAGGTGCATTAAATAGAATCAACCTAAACCATACAAAAATTAGGAGTCCAAGGGTGAAATAGGCCAGCAATGATGAGGGGAAAACATGAGTTGTATTCTCGAGTATGTGAACTATTGTGGACTCCCTGTATCTATGGGACCAAACAACATGAGTTTCATAATGTGTGGGGGGTATGAAAAGGTATGAGACAAGTCATGTGGGTGAAGTAAGAAACTACTAATAAAATAAACACCTGAATGCATAGGGATCTAGGTGAAGGTGTTTTATTACTGAGTGTGGAAAAACCTACAAGAAAATGTTAGAGGGTGATAGTGGTATATGCAATTGTTCTTAGAGGGAGTGTATATATTATAATTTGAATCATATACCTAAAGGGTACATGGGATTGTCATACAATATGTTGTTTTGAGTTTTATAATGAGTACTTGCATCCAAAAATCTAAATACCCAAAGTTAAAAATATATGATAATAAAGAACAAATTACGAAAATTTGAAAATCTCTATGACAAGCAAGTGTACATGTATCCTAGGGATATTGATGAGGCCCTAGGAAATATGTTTATAATTTAAATAATACCATTCCATGGTGTATACCATAGAACGAGGATCTCAAAGGTACTAACAGTTTGAAAAACGGAGGTCCTAAGCTCCCATGCGGTGAATCAAAAATTTGTGTTTCGAGCATATAAATTGTAGTGGGGGGCCACAAGGCCACACCACTTGTAATTGTGGTGAGAATTATTGAAATGGATATGGTGAAGAAGTGTGATATCAATATCCATTACGTAGCCTAGGGATATCCTATTACTTTTTTGAGAGACCCAGGTAAGGGGCCTGGACCTCCTGATGAGTTTTGTATTTTAACTTTTTTGCTTAGGTCTCCACGGATGGTCGTATGGCCCCCTCTTTTGTAAAAAATGGTAAAAACATGAAGGTGATCAGGAGATACATGTGTTTATGAGTGCATGTATAATATTCTCATTCGCATTGTGTAGCATGGGAGATGGGTTTTATGTCATTCAAACTTCCACACAACTAGAAGAATGGTTCCAACATCGCTCAACACATATGTTAAATCAACAGATGCACTAAACAATGCAACTATTGGATGGAAAGGGGATTGGATGACTGGACAACTATATCTAAAAAACATTTGTTGATCAGTGTGACAATTCAAAAAATAGTCACACTGGTCAACGAACTTGTTTTCCTATCAGACATGCATTTGGCACAAAAACTTTGGTTGGGTGTTTTTTGCTATGTTTTTCTTAAATGACAAGCTAACATGGATTTTTTTGTGGTGTAGGGTGTGATTTGCATGGAGAGGGAAATTAATTTGGTACATTAGTGAGAGAAAGGTTAGGAAACCCTATGCACAGATGTGAGGCATGATGTTGGGATTCTATTTCAGCTCGCCAATTTAGGCTTGCTGAAATTCTTTGATTATGATCTTATGCGATCCCGTGAGGATCTGGTGAACTTTCTAGTTGGCATGTGGAAAGATGACAATCAAATTTTTGAGGTGGATGTTTAAGAGGTTACATTTCCAGCAGAGACTGACATATGTTTTTTGATTGGGATCTCTATCATGGGGATTTCCCCTAACATTCATCTATGGATGGCGGGAGGAGAGAATGTACAGTAGATGGATGCTCACCATTGTGTTGTTGAGGATACTGTGAAAGGAGGGGTAATCTATATTAATCTTATTTAATCCTTTTTAATATGGGTCATGGCCTCATTGGTGGTCCATATGTATGGATCTTTATCCCCCTCAAGGAATTTCTAGAGAATATATGGGGATTGCAGAGAGAGTACTTGATGGTCAAGCATTTGCTTGGGAAGGCCTTATGAGAGAGTGCATGGTGACACAGTTGGGTCGGTGAAGCATTGGTGGAGGAAATATTTTATGGTTCAATCCTCTATAATTTTTTCTTGGAGTGGGTTGTTCTCTTGTGACCGCAAGTGATTTTCAACCCATTGTTGGTGAGGTTTCCCCAGATGAGGAGGCAGGATGGGATATTGGTGTGACATGGTGGGGCATAAGGGGCACTACTTTATAGAGAGATTTTATAGGTTCTGAGTGCAGTATCTCTAGATTATTCTTGATTACCCCTATTTCAACATGGATTATCTACACAATCTAGGTATGATCCTCCCACCTAGTGATATGGGTGGAAATTGGTGGCCACCCACCTGTTCCAAATAACTAGATCATCTTGACAATTTTCAGTTCAACACATTTCTCTATAATGGGCACACTTCTTTGTAATTATGGGTTCTACATTTATGAGGTTGTCTTGAAGCCCTACACAGCATCCAGGTGGATATTTGTGAATTCCCATCTAGTCCAACTGGCCTATTTTGGAAGTTTTCATCTAAGTACATATTTATGTACTTCTAGGGCCGTTTTGAAGCCCTAAATTTTATTTTTTTTCTCTTTCCACAGTCAAACTTTTGACGAAGTCATATTTTGATGGCATAGTGTGTATTTCATGAAACTATCTTTCCACAGGCTATCACACACCTAAAACGAAGATCGTATGCAAAAGTTACAACCCTAGGAAGTTGATGTACTAACTTACCCTAATGGGGCCCACATGAATTTTGGCGCTTCATCTCCTAGGGTTAGGTTTTTGGATTTCTATGGTTTTGGAATTCATGTTTATTGTAAAAATTCCTTCAGAGCCTCATTATACTCATCTTGTTGTGAATGAGCATATCTGTCACATCTCTTCTTAGATATAAATTTTCCACCATTATAGAGAGTCTTGCACTCTGTATTTTTACAGTCTCTGTACATTTATTTCCTTAATAGAAATAATGTATTGTTGTATTTATTTGTTTCTGTAAATATTTATGTGTATTTCATTGTAATATATTTTATTTCATTTCGTTACGAAAATAATCCAGATCACCTAGGGAGGTATGGGATTGACAAGGTGGGCATATTTCATGTTTGCTTTATGTATATATGTTTTATGTGATTTGGTGTGACACATGACTGATGGGTAACCCTATATGTTCTTGCAAATGTTGGACCATGGGGATGTGAGGTAACCATTTTCCATGAGCATGAGGTAGAGGCCCTAGATAGCTAAGAAATATTTGGATGACGTTGAGGTCAATATTATGTGGGGACATCACCTTCACATGCCCCACTTGGAGGTGACCTAGATCTGTAGATTCCAGAGGGAATGTTATAGGGTATGCCAGAGGGACGTTGGGATAAGTCCCAAGATGAGTGTGTCCTAGGGATATGTGTGGGAGTCATCCCAGAGTGGCAGTCAACCATGGGATGAGTCACATTTTATACTGTAGAATTTAGAGGACAATTGAGATCGCCTACTGGTGAGGTACCCCCCGCTGGAGGAGGACCACCCGTCAGAGGACCATATGTAATGGGAGCATCAAAAACTGCACCACTAGTGGCACCTACTGCTAGAAGATTTCAGGCACTAGAGGCACCATAGATGTTGAGTGATATGTATGTACGAGGCCCACATTTTTTATATGATGACTATATAGAGGAAAAGTCCCCCATGTTTGGACATGTGTTTTGGGCACGATTGTAGTGAGATATGACCATGTGTATGGTGCTCATTTTTGTAAAACAGATGAATTTATATATATGATGATGACATACATATTTCTTTTGTTTCATTTTCTGGTTTATTGATGTGTGTGTGGATGAATTTTTAATGTATGTATGTATGGTTTTATTTTTATTTGTGTGATGAGTTGGACAGATAAACCATGGGAAACAAGGAAATGTATTTAATGTGATAAATTCCAGTACAAAATATCATTAGAAACATTGTATGCAACTTGGATTTTTATTTCTCGGAATGTGTGTGAATGTAATGGATTCAAAATTATGTGATAGAAGTATAACATGTAGGTACTTTCTAAAGACGCAAAGATCATGTACACGATAAACATTGTTTATTTGTAGGATGACAAGTTGTGAATCCAAGAACATGTTGAGGTGACAAAAGTGGAGATGAACAACATTATCCAAAAGACTAATCACAAAAACATATTCAACTTGGTTTTGGTAGTTGGTCCTAGGCATATATCTCTTGATTGAAGTAGTGTATGTATAGGAGTGTAAATGGCCCAAGCCACTAAAGAAATATTCTGAGTCCATCGACTAGCACCATTAGCGTAGACTATGTGGGACACTAGTGAATGGTTCATATAATAAAGCAAGAAAGGAAAAAATATCATAAATAGGATGGGGATGAGGATGTGAAAGAAGATTAAAAAGGGATACTAGCTATACAAAAGTGACACAAATATGTACATGGAAGAGACCTCTGAAAAGAGTGTGGCTAGGGTTATGGGTAAAACATCTTCAAGTATAAACCATTGACAAGGTCCTTGAGAGAAGATCCTTTGCGGCGAGAAATGATGTATGCTCCCTTGCAAAATTAGTGTTTGGTGATGAAAGAGTCACGCCAATGAGATTTGAATTTTTCATGCCCTAGGGCATCATGGAAGATATCATAGACTAGGACCAAGTCACCCTAATTAAAGGAACAAAGGTTAACATGGAAATCAAAGGTGTTTTTTTTAGCCTCATTGTTTTGAAAGGAGGACTATCGATATTCATTAAGAGTCTCTAAGGTGATGAGTTGTTGCTCGATAATGGTGGTGTATAGTAGTAATTCAACCATCGTACGCAATGTGGGAATGTCATTCTCTTTAAGTAATACTACCTTGATGCCATGGATGAGGTGGAAGTGTGTGAAGTCATTAGTGGTTTTGATCATTGTACAATAGGCCCATAATGCAGATAATAGTATGTGGTGCCAAATAGTTTTGTGTTTGTTCATTGTTTTTTGTAACATAGTTTTGAGAACTTTATTGATGGCCTTGACATGACCATTAGAATGGGGATACTATGGTGAATAAAACTCATGAGAGAATCCTAAATGAGAGGATACTTTTGCAAAGACTTCATTTTCAAAATGTTTTCCATTGTCGGAAATTAACTAATGGGGAATGTCGAAGAAGGAAATGACACGATTGAAAAATGAAAAAACAACTATGTATGTTGTATTGTTGAAGGTAGGAATGGATTTGGCCCATTTGGTGAAATAGTCAACTGCCACAAGAATGTACTTGTGGCAATTTATAGAGGGATGATTGCATGTCATGAAGTTAGTGCCCCATTTTCAAAAGGGACTAGCTGAAATGACTAGGTGCAAAGGTGTCGATGGGGTACGTGCTTTATGTGTATAGAATTGTCACTTAGAGAATAATTTGAATGCATGAATACAATCATGAAATAGGGTGGGCCAAAAGTACCCGACCCTGGTGAATTTATGGGAAGTGGGCATACCATAGAGGTTTCCTCCATGAGTGTCATTGTGGAAATCATTTAAGACTTGTTCTACCTTATCGAGGGTGAGACAATGATAGAGAATGGTATACACCCCTCATTGATATAGGGTATCTCCAAGGATGAGGTAAAATGGATCTTGGTGGAGAATATGATAGTTATCATCTTGAGAGTGATGTGGGCTGAATTTTTGAGTGACTTGGTGACTATAACACCTTTGAATTGATCATCGTACCATGGGTCATCTAAGAAGATAATGAATAGATTTTCATTGGGGAAATGTTCGTTAACTAGAGTGTTAGAGGTGGTAGAAGGTACATTAGTCATGAATTATGCAAGGGTGAGTCATTTATTTCTCTTAAGAGTGGTGAAATATAATTCATACTCTTCCAAAAATATGATCCACCTGGCGATTTCGCATTGATATGATGTCGACTGAGTAATTTTTTCATGGGGTTTGATTTTGCAATGACTTTGGTAGTTTAGAGAAAACTATAATGGAATAGCTTCTAGACTGCTAGGGAAATGTTTTCCTCATGGTTGTACTTGAGAGGTGGCTCTGAAATGTTCTTGCAGATGTAGTAAATGACAAGTTTTTGTCTGTAATTGCATCACTAGTCAACGACTCTTGCAATTGACACCTATGAGGCAGAAAAGTACAATATGTAGTCTTTTTCAATGTTGGGAGGACTGATCAAAAAGGATTCAGAGAATTTTCCCTTTAATAAATCGAAATCTTGTTGATCTTCTTGGTCCCATCAAAATGGGATGTATTGACATAATAGGTGTAAGAAGCCATGTGTGCAAGTTATGTAATGAGGGACAAAGTTACATAAGAAGTTGTCCTTTCCTTGAAGGCTTTGCATTCGACACAAGTTTTTTGGAGGAGGCATGGCATTGATGGCTTGGAATTTGAGGGGTTCCATGATGATCCCCTATTGGGATACTATAAATGTGAGTAATCTCCCAGTGGTGACACAGAACATGCAATTAAGGGGATTGAGATGAATGTTGTATTGATGAAATATTTGGAAGATGATTCGTAGATCATTGAGGTGTTGGGATCATTTCTTAGAGAGAACTATGATATCTTCCAAGTATATGAGAATAAGGTGGTCTAGATCATGAAATACACAAGCCATGTCCTATTGAAAGGTGGCCCCAATGTTTTTGAGCCCGAAGGGCATAACGTGATACGTGAAGGTGCCCCAAGGGGTAGTGAATGCCATCTTATATTGATCGACATGGAAAATTTGAATCTGGTTGTAGCCAAAAAATCCGTTCATAAAGGACAAGGATTTATGAATGGCATAGATATCGATGACCTGATTAATAAAAGGAGTAGGGAAGTTGTCTTCCAGACATGCTTCGTTAAGGTCTTGGAAGTTTGTGTATACTCATATGGTTCCCTGTTTTTTGTTAACAGGGATAAGGTTGGAGATCTATGAGGTGTACGCAATGGGGTAAACAAACCAAGCAATAGGTAATTTTTCAATTTAAGATTTGATAGTTGAGGCTTTGGAAGGATGCAGGGATCATTGTTTTTGGTGAAATGGTGCAATATCGATCCATGTATTGATTCAGTGTTCGCCAATTGTAGGGTCTAGGATAATAATTTTTGTGTATGACCAGGAAAAAATGTCACAATATTCCTGAAAGAGAGTTTTATAAGAAATGAATTCTTTATTTGAAAAATTGGCGCCAAGAGTGAGTTCCTCGATGATGCTAGGTTTGATAGAAATTTACACTTAGAAATGTTGGTCGTGTTTCCCTCTTCAAAATAATTGAGGGTGGTAATTGGGTGTTTGAACCAATCAGTATGCCTGAAGGGAATGAAGGATTTTGTTTCCACTGCACAAATAGTAGTGTTGTGAGTGGGAAGGAAAGTGCCTGATGGGAGGAAGAATGAACGATGGTGCATATCATCCCAAGAGTAATATGTGTCATCATGGCTTCAAGGATTTGTTCATCGAAATGGAAGTAGATATCCTCTAAGGGATCCTTTTTGTTAGGGCTAGATGAATCTAGTGAAATGTGTGTAGATTTGGTGGAAGAATCAGACACTATTAAGAGAGTGAAAGCAATGGGTGCTTGTGGGAAACCAAGATGATCCTCAATAGGTAAAATTGGTTCTAGTATAGGAAATGGTTCTTCATGGGTAGAAAGTTAATAGATATGCACCCTTTGTGTATCTAGGTCCCTTGGATGAGGAAGTATTTCAAGACGAGTGTTGAATCGCTAATTAGGTGGGGTCGGAGGAGAGATCTTTGGTGATAATGGGATTGGAAATCTGGGGGGAGAAATAGGTATGACGTCTTGCTCCAAAATGGGTGAGTTTGGTATGTCTCAGTGTTAGACTTACCTAGACTTTTTGAGGTTTTATGTTGTAGGTGCATTGTGAAATTATTAATGGACATTGATAGGTGAAATGGTCCATTTGATCATAGAGTTGACATGGGAAAGTTGTACCTTCATTTTTCCTGGTGGAAACATATAATATTTTAGCATAATTAGCCTTGTTGAGTACAAATGGTGGTATCCAGAGTGAGCATATGGCACATGCCAATTTGTTACGCAAGGTTTTGTTGTGTGTGGTGGTCAATTCTACAACAAGTGTGATGGATGAACCTACTGGGGTTGGTAATAATGGTGTTTCCTGGGAAACTGGGATTAGGTTGTGGAGCTCTGGAAGGGCAGGACATAAATGAGTGGGATCACTACTAGGGTGCAGTATCATCAACATGAGGTAGAGGAGCCCATGGTACCTTGGGTGTGGGATCACTACTAGGGTGTAGTATCATCAACATGGGACGTTCTGGTAATGGAGGTGTATATGACGTGCTCAGGGTGAAATTGGAAGGTATGTCATATTAATGGTTTCAAGTTTGGAGAAGGATATCCTCCTCACATGTGAGAAGGATTTTACAATTTATTGTCTTGCCCACTTGTCCTTGTCCTATGTTAGGGTACTAACCTAGATGTTGTGGAGCGGGACTAAGGTGTTATTTTTTTGTTACCACACATTGATGGGGGAATGGGTTATGCAATACTACTATTTGTGGGATATGAGGGAGATTTTGAGGAATCGGTGGAACACCCTGTGGGGAAGGGGATCCAAGGGTCCAAGACTCCTTCATGAGTTTGTAATACATGATATGGGGGTAGTGGTGAGTCTAATGACCATACTCATTGCACAATGTACAAGGAAAATTGGTGCAAAGGTTATTTGTGATTCCATGTCATGGTTGGGAATTGGTGATGACATGATTTGGGTTGTGATTACCTGAATTAGGATTTCCCCCTATTGGGGGACATGGATATTGAGGGTTAATCCACTATCCCTAGTTTAGGTTAGATTTTTTTTCTCCTTTATTCTTGTTGTTGTTTTTTGATGTAGCAGGGTTGACCATGTTCATTTATTCAAAATATTGAACTTGTTCTAGGAGAGAATGTTGGACAAAGTTTACCCCAACCTGTGATTAGCCTTGTGGGGGGTCACATTAGGTTGTGGGGGGGAAAGGAAAGGATAGTATGGAATTCTCTTTTGTGGTGGTACATATGGGGTATATGACATAGAAGGTCCTTCATTTCTAAGCCAATGTCGTGACATGCGGGAATCTAAAATAATGCTAAAATATATTTGGCTAAAGATGTGAAATCCACATGAGTCCCTCAAGTTTCTTCCACGTACCATTTTGCAAATTGAACAATTAAGGTTCTTTGAAATATATGTAAGAGAACAACTTCATCGATGATTCTATTAGATGAGCACCATAGATGAAAGGTCATGACATGGTTAGCAAGTTCTTTGACTATTTTTCCCTCGAACTTAGGATTTTCCAATGGATGTTTGGTGGGAGTAGGGAGGCAAGTGGGATTATACAAAATTAGGTTATTGGTAAGTTTCATTAAGTTTGGTAGATTTGATGAATCTAAGTATGGAATTTTTTTTGGTCTCGCCATAGTGTATGATGGACTAGAGCTAACTCTGAATGAGGAATAATAGAGGATGGGGCCATGTGACCAGGAATGCCAAGCAATGTGGAACTGAGCAAGGAAGAATTGATAATCGATTCTCTCACCGGTGAGTGAGGTGGTACCGGTAATGTGTTATAACCAAGAATACCTTGCAGAAATCGGTGAGGCCTTTCAATCATATGGAATGTCGAAGATTTAATATATCCCCTATGATTTCAAACTAGTAGATGAGTGTGTAACTGTGGTAAATATGAGTAGAATAAATAACAAGTGATTTTTGTAACAATAAAATGACCTACTTTAACCCAAATCCAATATCTTCATATGTTTTCAAAAGTAAATGAGAAATCATACATGTATATAGAAACTGTAAAGTAAAATGTTGGTTAGGTAGGTTGAGGTTATCTCCACATGGGGGGAATAATAATAAAAAAAAACATGTGTCCTATCAACTTATTGTCTTTCCTCTCAAATGTCATTGGGAATTCCAAGAGAGCTTGATGGTGGGGTTTGAATCCATCGACCGAGAACTAGTGAAGGTATGAAAAATAAATTATAATGAAGAGTAAAGAGGGCATATCCCGAAAGAGCTGGAATATTTCCCAATATCCACAAAAAATATGATCTAGGTGCAATTGCATCTCAAAACCACCATATTTGTAAATAATTCTTGGTTTTGGCCACTAAGTTACCTCATTCAAGTGCAGTGGGGGACTCTCGACCTAAGAAATAATTCACGAGGCATGTAACCCCACGAGACCTGGGTGGATCAAGAAGGAAAATGCGGAACAACCAGACCTCAGAACTTGCCCCTTCATGGGTATCCCCATTCCTTATGGCATAGGAACACTTGAATTGGAGTATTTTATGTACCCTAAACAATCAACCACTAAGTTTTCAAAGAATGAAAAATTGATAAAGGTAGGTTGTTTGGATAACTACCCTCGAAATCCTAACTTATACTAAAAAATTATTTGTGACCTCTTCTGGAGGATTTTAGTGATTTCTTAGGGTTGTGTTTTAAAATTTTTGCTAAGATTGGGGTCATGAACCAACCTCATTGCTTAAGGGTGTGAAATAGGGTCCATAACATGTAAGTATCTTCTGATTCTCCAAGATCTCTTATGGGTGCAAGGAGAAGAGCATACTAAGACTAAAATGAACTTGTGAACACATGTGTATGTGTGACAATTGTTATGTGCAATAAGTGTATGTGAAAAACAAAAATAGGTGTGTATTGTTGGATTACTGAGAGGGGGGGTGAATCAATAATAGAGAAATTTAATCCTTTTTCACCATAAAATGCAAGTGTTATATCAATGTAGCATTATCATCCAATAGTTGCAAAGTAAATGAACAATGAAAAAATGAGCAATCATACACATACAGAGTACAACAGTGTTTTACGTGGAAATCCAAAGCGGGATGAAACCACATAATGCTCTTTCTTATATGTCTTTAAGAATTACAGTCATTGGAAGCACCAACTTCCTTTATTTTCCAACTGCAACTAGAAGGAGTCTCCAACCCCCTAGTTTATCGGGCTACAACCTAAGGGAAGATCCAAATCCCCAATTCTCTGGCTACAACCCCCTATGTTCTCTAGCTACAACTGGAAGGTGGCTACAACCACCTGTCCTTGCCCCGTCCAACCGCTCTGAAATATAAGTAGAATTATGGAACCATTGTCACACTATCGTTGTGAGATATATTTTTGTAAACCTGTACCAATCAACTTGTAATAAAACTGTACCATAAACAAGTGCATCAACCATGCACCAACCTATACCAAACAACCTAGAATCATCTTGTACCATAAACAAGTGCATCAACCATGCACCAACCTGTACCTCAAACTGTAATCAATGTGTACCATAAACAAGTGCATCAACCATGCACCAACCTATACCTCAACCTATACCATCAACAAGTGCAACAACCATGCACCAAATATGTACCAATCATGCATCAAATACACATAAACTATGACTCATCAAGATGCACCAACATCGTCAACTATACACCTCATGTATGTGCCAACTCATCAACTACTTGTCTCAACCATGTACCCAACATGTACCTTAACCATATACCAAATACATATACCAATATAACCATCAAAATTTCTCTAGAAATACATCACACTATCCATAACCAAATACCATAAACCATTACATCAAACCATGTGCTAGAACCTCATTATTATACAACCTCTATCTGTAACATACCTCAACCAAAATCCCTCATCAATTTCATCATCGAAATATGATTTTTAACTTTGTAATAGACCTGGTGTATATGATCACATGCCTGAAAACCTTCCTTAACTTTAAGAACAAGAGACTAGCATTTTATCAAACTTTACTTTAGTCTCACATAACTAATTTTGGATTAGTCAAAAACCCTAACTTGCAATAAGCATAACTATGTACTTGTAATGAATAAAGATCTGAAAATGGTACACAATGTTCTTCAGTGTCTTTTATGCAATTCCTCCATATTTCACTACTTGGAACCTCTCAGAAAAGGTGTTATAGAAAAATTGGCATACCTTGTTGAATTTTGAATTATTCTAGAGAGTGAACATGTAGAGCATGCCCCGCACAAAATATTTGTTGTATGGATCTTAGAAAGCATCATCAACATAATTTATACTCCCTTGAATTTTGGCCTTCTTTACTTCACCTTCCCTCGGAAATTTGGCTTAGATATCCTTTGGTTACCTCAATCACTTGTATATATTCAATATGCTCAAGTGTTATTAAAAATGAGAGACCCTTGCCTCTTATTTATAATTTCATGTAGCTTCCTCAAGGGGTTACCTTCTAACCATCTTAACCCATTTTCCTTATTTTAGGGCTAACCCACTTCTAACCACTTCTCCACTTAGTAATTTCTCCATTAACTTTATTATTCAAATAATTTCTTTTGTATCCACTTTGACTTATAGTACACTCATCACTTCACTTTATTATTTAAATTACCTTCTAACCATCTTAACCCACTTTCCTTATTTTAGGGCTAACCCGCTTCTAACCACTTGTCCAATTAGTAATTTCTCCATTAACTTTATTATTTAAATAATTTCTTTTGTATTCACATTGAATTATAGTACACTCATCACTTCACTTTATTATTTACCTTTTAAAATCTCTTAAGCCACTTTGACTACTTTGACCTTTTGGGGCTTCTAGATGACTCATGAGGGTTCTCCAACTTCACATGGCCATAACTCTCTAACCGTGAGGACTTATGTGGCGTTCCACATACCACTGGAAATGGCATGACATGTAATATACATCTAGAATAGTTTTACCTATAAATATATAAAAACTCATACCATTATCCATGAAACAAACTTGGGTCCATTACCCAAACCTTTGTGCTACCGGAATTCTCTACCAGACTTTCTTCAAGGGTTGACATCAATGAAAACCAACCCAATTAATAAACATGTATAATTGAAACATGTGGATGTCGTGAAGTCCTTTACTATTTATTGCAATCACAAAATTTGTACAATCCTTGTGAAATTGGAAAGTCGATCCCCAGGTTGTAAGAGATGTTGGCATGTGGGATCCTTACAGATCATTTCAACTTCCTAATTGTTTGCTTGTGAAAATTAAACTATCTCATATTTCATGATGATGTGGACATTTGGGGTCCTTATAATAGTATATCTCCTATTTTGTAAAGAAAAATATGAGGTGCCAAGATGGTTTTGAACTCACCTATTGATTGATGTGATTTGCAAAATGAACAAGCATGGAAACCAAAAGACAATATGTGCACATGTATGGGTGCTTACTTCATATTTTGATTTATGTCCTATGTTTATTAGATGGAAGGGAGAGGAAAAAATGACTTATACAACCCATTATAATTCACCAATATCATTCGAGAGAGTGTGAGGTGAAGAGCATAATAGGAGATGAGTAAGAGGTTTTCTTGGTCTCAAAAGAAAACAAATAGAAACTGATTGTTGAAATAACTATAACTAAGAATTTCAAATGCCTAACCATCCATGTGGTATGATAATCGAAATGTTGGTTCATTTTATCTACTTTAATTAACCTAGATGAGATAATTAACCTGGAAAAAATGAAACTTAAAAGAAGAGGCCTTCATCTTTACAAAGTGAAAAAAAATGAAAAACTAAATCTCAACAAGAGAAGGGGGATGTGGGCCACCCTTAACCTAGGAGAAAAGTATATCATCATGGGTTTTTTAACAACTTGTGTGATTTATCGTGCTAGCAATGTAGAAGTAGAACGAAGTGATGACGCTAATGGCACACCTCAAGGAAACTATTTATTCGAAATTCACGTGAATTCTACAAAACGATGTAAAACATAATACTCGATGGTTTCCAGAGTGTTGAGGGCCTAAATCCCCAATTGGATGTCCATCAAGACCGATTGGGTGACCTTCAAAACCAGAGAAGTAAGAAAGGAGTTTATAGCCACCTACGAAGTGATAATTGAAGTTAATAACCCCAATGGATTCATCATCTGTAATGGGATGAATATAGCATACATGTGCAAAATGTTAGTACAAATGTCAGTGTAGAGCATTAGTGACATCATAGTTTTCTTAACAACTATGCATGCATGATAAAAAAAATGGAAGTAAATGGGAATAAGTGCATGAACATATGCATAAGTTGTAAACATAACAAGGAATTAAAAACGCAAAGAATCATTACTAATGGACAAGGCATTCAATTGATAACACTGCATAGGTAGGGACAACACAGGTGGTCTCTCTCCTTCCTCCTTGGGAGGGTCCTTTTCCTTCCCAGCATGAACTGTCTCCTCTTCTCAAATGTAGGTGGTGACATGAATGATTGAACTAAGATCTCAACTAGTGAGAGACTCAATTCCTGTGACAACTTGAGCCATGGATTTGAATAATGAAATTGGAGGTGGTAAGTGGTTTATCTAACTCACAATTGAACAACATAACTCTGCACTATTTATCATGTTTCTAATGTTGACCCAAATTTTAGGGGGTATATGGTCTAAATTCATATTCAAAAGCCATAAATCTATAAAGCTAATAAATTTCCCATGTGGATCAAGGAGATGCCCACATCCTCATTAATTAATTTGGCAAACAATTTTCCCATATGGGTCAAAGAGAGTCCCACCTGTCCATTGTTGTATTGGGTTTTATTTTCCACTACTTAGTTAGTTGGCTAGTTAGATATATTATTGTAATAATAGAGACTCATTTAATGAGCTCTTTACATTATTGTATTGGGTTTTATTTTCCACTAATTAGTTAGTTGGGTAGTTATATCTATTATACTAAGGTTTCCCATATGGGTCAAAGAAAGTCCCACCTCTCCATTATTGTATTGGGTTTTATTTTCCACTACTTAGTTAGTTGGGTAGTTAGATATATTATACTAATAATAGAGACTCATTAAATGAGTTATTTTTGTTATTACAATAATACATCTAGCTACTCAACTAACTTAGTGGGAAATAAAACCTAATACAATAATGGAGAGGTGGGACTCTCTTTGACCCATATGGGCAACCTATTATCCCAATTAATTAATGAGGAGGTGAGTATCTCCTTGATCCACATGGGAAATCTATTAGCTTTATAGATTTATGACTTTTGCATCTGAATTTAGACCATATCCCCTCTAAAATTCAGATCAGCATGACCTAGACTTTGTTTAAATATCATTCTCCAAGCCTTGAATCAAACTTGTTTCAAGTATGAACAAGAACTATATTAAGCAGTGGATTACTTGGTAGGTTAGGTTAACTTGAATTCACCAAGTCAGTTCTATGATCAGTGCGACGTTGTTGCAAGCCTACGCTTTGAATGCACCCACTCTGTCTGAGAATTTATGTCGTTGTGTGGATGGCGTGGACTTTGATTTTCCTTATTGGACTAATTTGTTGTCCATGCTAATACTTTTATGTGATGTCAAGTGGATTGCACTGATTGCGGGAATTTTTTTTGGAAGTCGCACTCATCATTGCGGCCAACCTTCCTAAATTTATTTGATGTTGCTAAGTGAGATTTATTAACACCTGTGGGTATGCATTTTTTTATGTATGGAACTGATGGTGTTTCCGATGATCGCTTATATTGCTTGGTGAGCACATTTTTTATAATAACAACATCTACTCTGCATGCATAGTTTTCCATGAAGAGCACACTCTCAAAATGCCTCCTAAATGTAAAAATTCACTCTAATTATGTTCTAAAATAGAGTATTTATATCTATGTCAATATTACAATATATTAGAATCTATGGATAAGAGGTAGAGCCTTATTCGTTACCATATTACCTTACCCCTTCAATTTTTTCGTTACAATACATGAGAAAATATTGAATTATAATCAACTTTGTTTTTTTCTAAACATAAAAGAGATTTCTTTTCATTACAAGCTAAGTTCTTTTATTTTATGATAAATATCAAAACATCTCTAACTCATTTATTTTCTTTTCCGGTAAATATCAAAACATCCCTAACTAATGTGCATAGGATTTTGAGTTCTTACAAATTTAATCTAGGAAAGTATCATATTATGATCCTCATCGTGATATTTATAGTCTAAGAGGTTTAAATAAATCTGCAACATATATTCATAATGAAAACCTAGAGTTAGAAAGATTAGCAAACAAATAAATATAGGGAAAATTTCAAAACATAATGCAAGGAAATCAAATACAACATGAAATAACATCAAAAGTGGAAAATGAAGTAGTTCTCACCACTTCCATTCCGACAAGATAGTAGAGTATTGATTTTGATATTAATTATGCTATTAATTTTTTAATGAAGAATTTGAAAAAGTTGCACAATTAATAGACATCATAGTTATTAACAAAAAGAAAAAAAAAAAAAAACTAATGGTTGAAGTAGATCAAAATAAAAAAGAAAGATCAAAATAAAAAAGAAAAAAAAGTGAGGTAACATTTTCATGAGACCTCTGTGAAATAGGAAATGGGAAATAAAACAAAGGTACAGGAGACATTGAGAGAGGTTTTTTTCATTAATTTACATGACCTTATTTCAATGGAGTCAAATGAGTCTATTCTTTAAAAAAAAATGAAATTGCAAAACTAAAAGGGTTTGTTGATACAAAATTGTATATAAAAAATTCATAAAAATTTTAAAGTAATTAATACTTCAAATTTGGTAATCTATGATTAGGAAAATGAAGATGATAAAACCACTTTGTTTAATACTTTGTTTTTATTTTCATATTGTTATATAACTTTGAATATAACAATATTTTAAGGACCTATGCTAATAAGATAAGTCATTATCCAACTAAATGCATCTTTAAAGTTTTGAGGAA
Source organism: Picea glauca (assembly GCA_000966675.3). NCBI lineage: Eukaryota > Viridiplantae > Streptophyta > Pinopsida > Pinales > Pinaceae > Picea > Picea glauca. Next base: position 18,443 of record JZKD02S1624290.1, on the reverse strand, counting down.
ATCTCTTTCACAGCCAAGTGAATTTAAAATGAAGTTTAAGGAATATCATCAAAATTTAATACAAATGTATTATTTGAGATAGTATAAATTAAAAATAATTTCATTTAATTAAAAATGTATTAATATTTTCAGATAGTATTTCCAAAAAAATTTATTGTAAAATTTTGTAGTTTGATATTGTAGTCTTTTATTCAAAATTGGTTAGAAATGAATCTGACATATAAAAATAAAGATGAAGAATATGACATTATTACTATTCATTTTGATTTAAATAAAATTCATGTAGTAGTTATGGTGGAATGTCCTAGGAAAACTAGAGAAGTTATATCAAAATAATTGGTTCAAGCAACTACATATGTTGAAGATATTCAAAATATGATCACAAAATTATCCAAGGAATTAAGAATCATAAAGTGTCGATGAAGATAATCTCACTAAAATCTAGGAATTGGATGATAAAATTGTTGTTTAGTAACTAATCCAAAAGATGTGGATATCTTCTAATCATTAATGAAGGCTAAATGTGTTGAAATATTTCGTGATGATCATTAAAAAAAACAAAGAATTAGGTGTATTTTATAAGTATAAAGAAATATCAATTGCTAAGAATGCCAAGTTAAAAGAGAAAAAATATTAGCTTGGGATTAGGCCTAATATTTTTCAAGATAAAAGAAGTATAAATTTTCTTAGAAATTTAAACATTGCATAAATAAATTGACAAAAATGTCTTCATAAGATATTTTGATCTACTAAATATATAAAATAACAAAAAATATCTTAAAAAGATATTTTCCATCTACTTAATATCTAAAGTGTGTATTTATTGAATACAAAATAGAATATTTATAAGTATGAATAAAATCATAATGATTCTCTAAAATTTAATGTGAGATTATTAACTTTCTGATAAGCTTCAAGAATTAAAAAACATGTAAATTCTCTAAAAATATATGAGGTTCTTGAACTTTTTGATAAGCTTCAGGAATTAGAAAGAAATGCAATAACATAAAAATAAACAATAGATAGTCTCAATATTTTTGTAGAAGAGAAAAAGTTAAGCATTCATATTCATAATTTTTAGAGCCAAATATTTCTTAATGAATAAGATATTGTAATTTGTAGAGTTAAATATTTGTTAATAAATAAGATATTGAAAAAAATAAGAATTTTGTAAATAATGCTTCAAAGAAAAAAAGTAAAAGGTGCTTGATTAATGCCATACATATAATATGGGATTATATTATAATATGATGAATCAATTAAAGCTTTATTTTATTTATTCTAACAAAGTGAAGGCTTTATACAATATGTTCAAATTCACATAAATAAATTGTTGGAGGATATTGCTCAAAAAGTTGAAATGGTTGGTTTTGTGATAAAATATCTAATTAGAATATCTGAACAAGAATTAATACCTCATAGAATCAATCAATGATGTATAACAACTATGATAATGAGTCTTGAAAGAATGAATACTAGAACAAATTCACTATAGACAAGTCAAAGCAAGTGTAATGCTATAGACAAGTCAGAGAAAGTGTAATGCTATGGATTGGGATAGTAATACTATACTTTAAATATAATGGATTTCAGTATATATTTCCTTTTATCCTTTGTATAGAATTCTTCACTTTCATTAAACCTTCCTTGTAGTAAATTTGGTGTAACGTTTGGGAAAATTTTATATTATTCATAATTATAAAAATTAGTTTTGTGGCTTAGTCTCTATATTGTCTATTGTGAGTATCAAAATTGCATGAGATTGAATAGAATTTGGGTACAATTCATGACATTTATTATCATTGTGTTTTTGTTATGAAATTTTTTGCAATGTTTTAATTATGATTATATTTTTGAACATATCCCATGTACTTTATGATATTTATTATTATCCTAAATTTTATAACATACTTTGAATATATTTTAAGATAACCGTACAGTATTATGAGTGAAATTTAAATTACTAGATTCATTAACAACCTCTCAGAGCACATCAAGTTCACCTTCGATATAGAAAAAGATAACTAACTCCCTTTTTTGGACACATTTCTCCTTAAGAATGGTGGCGACACACTTGGGTATCATGTTTATAGGAAGAAGACATGCACAAATAGATACCTTCATGCAAATTATCATCATCACCCAGCTAAAAAATTTAGCATCATCCACACACTCACCATGAAAGTCAGAAGAATCTTAGATACATAACACCTAAAAAAGGAACTGGATCACCTCATAAATGTATTTAGAATGAATGGTGAGAGAGGAGGGGGGGGCATATTTGCAAAGCAATCGAGAGGTCTATCAATAGAGGTAACTCTCATAATGAAGTGGAGATCCCAAAAATCACATTACCATATATCAAGGGGACCACAAATCAAATTGCCAAAATCCTAAGAAGGAGAAACATGAAGCCTTCCTTCACTCTTGCAAACACCATCATAAGCCTGGTTGACTCAGTGAAGTATCCTCTAAATCCTAGAGTACAAAAAGGTATTTATGAAATCCCATGTTATTGTGGAAAGTTCTATAAAAGTGAAACATCGTGATCTCTACATGTACACTTAACATAACATGCCTCAGACATATGTAGAGATCATGCTTCTAAATCATCTCTAGTTGATCACTCTCGCAACACTAGCCATCATATATGTATGGATAATACAAGGTTGTTAGTAGGCAGGAGCAATATACAAAGAGAATAATAAGAGAAGTTGTAGAAATTGAAAAGAAAGACAACACCCTTAGCAAGAACAATGGCATGAAACTCAACCATTCATCAAATTCTATCATTAACCAATTAAAGAGGACATATAATTAATTTTTCCAATAAAAAATAGAGCCAACCTCACTTTATATGCTAGTGATCATGTATTTGCAAGACTCACTCATCCTCATTTCCTCCCATCTCAGTCACTACATTGATTATCCCTTGAATATAAACTCATTTCTTTGAAGTATGAAACATGGGGTTTAAAAACCTCCACACAAGTTTCCTCTCTAGATTCATTATTTAATTCCCAATATGTTTTCACTTGTTGTAAATAAATTCTAAACATCTCTATATTCTTTAGTATTTAAGATATATTTGTTAATATTTTAATATCAATTATTTCCACTCTTATTTGTACTTTAAAAATTTGTTTATCCTTAAATATACTAAATATATCATATTTATTACCTTATATGTTTATTAATTAGGATAAAGGTGCCCTTGAATATAAGAATGTTCTGATATTACTTTAGCTTTGATATTACCCCGAACCTAGATATCTATTAGGATATGTTAATCGAGCTACTAGGAGGAGAAGGGGTTCCATTCTTTTGTATTGTACTTGTTCCATAGTTGAGAAGAACATCTAGGAGTATATTTTGAGATAATAACATAGGAGGAAAATATTTTGTAGTAGTCGTACATGCCAAAGCATCAAGGGAAACTCCATAGTGAGAGCCTCTTTCTTTGTATGTGCATTTCCATAACTGAATAAAGAGAGAAGAGCACAAGCCTCACATTCTAGTTGGTATTTATTCCATATTGGGTTTTCTAGGATATATCTTGTGTTAATTTGTGTTTTGATGGTGTGTTCTTTTGCTCATTTCTTTCATTTTTGTACTTCAATTATTTCATAAATTCAAGAAAAGCTAGCAATTAATTAATCAGGTATCTACGGAAAATTGATTTGCATAGTCTGAGATTTCATAATATTATAAGATATGATTTGACGAACTATTCCAATGGAATATTTGTTGGACTCTTCTTTTTTCATATTTATTTTCCTAATAAATTTGTTATTCTTAAACCATTTCCCACATTTCATCAATAGGTCCACCATAAAACTCCATTACATACCTGTATTCATGATTAAACATATATTGTGATTAATACATTATTTTTCTATGTTTTTAATAATTAAATACTATTCTATTATAGTTTTTCTAATGATCTTTAATGTCAAGTATTCTTGTAGATAAAGTAACCAAGTTCTTGTACCAACACTTCACTTCCATCCAATACCCACGATCATTTGTTATCATACTTCAACATGGATTATGAAGCCAAATGTGTCTATATTGTTATGTGTTCATCATTTCATACCCATCTTGATTGTACAAAGCTCCAACTCGTGGTAAAAGTTCTACAGTGAAACTCGTGCCAGAATAGGAGAGGCAGTTTTGTGTCGTGATTTTTGAGCAGATGGGGACGAATCTAAAAAATATAAAATATGGGTTTTTCCAAGATAACCCAAATTGAGTAAAACTTTGGAGATTTTTGAAAATAATGAACAATTTGGGTGATACAGATGATTTCCTAACATGGATTTTGCCGTAATTGGTGTTCTGGTCTTTTTCTAAAAAAATCCCAATTTATATTCTCTGTTAAGATCTAATCCTAAAGAAAGAGGGATTGGTTCCAACCTGCTCACACCCCTATGTATAAATATGTATTCAATTAATATAATAAGGATATATCATCATGTGGAGGGATCCAAATTTATGAGAAAGTCTTTGTAAAATTCTGAAGTTGATTTCAATAATATGGAAGTGGTCATGTTCTGCATCTTGGGTGCAATTCTTTAGTAATCTAAGTTCTTAATTCCAAACATGTTTTCTAGATCAGAAAGGGCCCCTCGATCCAGGTAATTTCCTGTAGTTTTTACTTTCTTAATTTAGTTGCAACATTATTAATTTGTTTTGTATTTCAATTCATGCTCAGCTTGATTTCTTTTCAATTCTACTTTGCACATCCATTTAATTTAGTTTAGGACTCACACATTATTCCAAGTTCTATACCTATGTTTTTATTTAGTTTATAGTTCACGAATTTGCTCACTCATTTCAATAATCACACATTTTTCCACACCTCCATTTCTCTATTCGTAGCCCTCGTCTTTCTCTCTTCATCAATTGATTATTTTCCATATAAAATGTTTCACCTTAATCCTTCCATTTACATAATCGATTTTAAGTCAAGGAAATCGATCCCCCACTCTTTCAAACGCCCACTTGCTTCTTAAGCGTTCTCTGTTTTAAGACATTACCTTGTAGATTAATTTGATCACTTTTTCAAAGATTCCATGTGTTCCATCCTTCTTATATCTCCATGATTTCCTTTGAACCAATCCACGCTAGTTTCTTTTTCTCATAAGGAAAATCACCCCTCTCCTTTTGAACCATTTCATACCTCGTTATCTACACAAATATACATTCACATTCAAGTTGAATTCAAAAGTTATTTACACATATAATTCTCTTCCACAGACTTTGCATTTATTTCCTTGTTCTTTGTTCAAACAATACACCCTAGTTATGTTTTCCTCTTCCATATTCATCTTTCCACTCCTCACCACATATTATTCTTGTTTTCCATCTTACCATTTTTTCATTGCATTTTGTATTCACTTGATGAATGGTCTTGAGTTTAGCTTTGATTTTTTAGAGTCTGATTACATTGATTGTGAGTTAGTTTACATTGCTTTGATATAATTTCTTGTAGCACTACAAGAAACAATCATTGAAGAGCTAATACATTAGTCAGCTACTCCCACAAAGTTGCATGAACATTTATACATAAAAGATTGTAACTATGAGTCTTTATAGCATTTATTGCTTCACGTTTTAGTGATATATTCCTTCATGTTTCTTTTTATCGCTTTTCCTTTCTTTTATTTCTTTGTGTGATTTTGCTTGTAATTAAGATAGTTAAGATTTGATCCTACGCATATTGTGCATGCATATCACAAGATTACGAGCCCCAGGTTAACATTAAATGTAACATAAATTATTGCATATAATTTTCCCGATAATATCCATGGTAGTTTACAGTTTATATTGGTATCATAGCATTTTTCTTTGGGGTATTTTTGGAAAGTTGCGGGATCCATGAATTGGATTAAGAAAACATTCACATAACCCTAGCTATGGTGGATGAGTTTGTTCACAACATCCCTTGAGATCCAACAAAAGATATATGTGTGAGCCTAGGAGAGAAATTCATTGATATCTCTCGCAATATGGCCCTCCTCATGGTGGCTCTATCATGCAAGATTGGATCATTCAAGGAGGATGGTGGCTCTAACTCAAAGATTATATCAAATGGGAAATGGGGAGAAAATGAAGACTCAGAAAAGGAGTCAAGGAAAGAGCCCAAGAAAGAGTTTCCAAGTTATATTTCCATTAACCCTTCACAATATTTATTTAAAATAGAAGTGAAAGTGGATATCAAGATGTACCAATCTGAGATTTATGCAATAAAATTGAATCATTAGTTGAAATAGTTAAAGGTCGATTTCAGTGTCCATCATATAGAAGAAGAGAAAAAGATTTCATTTGCTAGACTAAAGTTAGAGGGCCATGCATTAACCTAGTGGGAAAGTCACATGGAAACACTTTGTTTGGAGGGTGATCTACCAGTAACTAAGTGGGAGGATTTCAAAATACTCATTAAGTCCTAGTTCTACCCTATTAGGTATGTAGAGGACCAATGGATCTATTTTCATTACTTAAGGAAAAGGTAGGGGCAGAGTGGGAAAGAATACACCGTTGAATTCAATAAGAAAATTATCATGTTGGGTATCTCTCCCAAGAACCTAGTTGTACTCATGAAGTATTTGGGGGGTCTACATAGTCATTTTTCGAAAGAAATTTATTCTCTTCAAGCCCATGACAATTGATTAGGCTCATGTGAAAGAAAAATAGCTACAAAATATAGGCCACAAGAAACAACAACCAAGCATTTTCAAATACAAAGAGAATTGAGATTCTTTTGAGGAAGAAGAAGTGGAAATAGAAAGATAAGAAGATGAAAACCACTGCACATCACTAGAAGGATACAATTAACCATTGTAACCATTGCAATATTGATTGTCACGCTGAATAAAATTATTGGAAACTACATCGATATATTAACCCTAAGAAACATAAGAAAGATGCCAAGAAGAATAATCTTATACCTACATATTCAAGTAATTAGGTAGAGAGAAGCTCATGTGTGTATGAGAACATTGTCTGCACTTTAGTGTAGAAGGAGGTGAATACGAGTGTCCTTCATCACAAGGAAGAGAAGGAGATGACAAAGATCTTCCATATCAAGATCTAGGTCAAGAAGACCAATTTAGATGCTCTATTTGATTTAAATTCACATGATAATCTCATAGCATCCAATCTGGTTGGAAATAATGGGTTGGAGGTTCATGATAATACTATCCCATATCCATTTGGATGGCTGAACTAGGATGCATAAATCATAGTCATGAAATAGTGTGAGACAAAATTTGTTGTAAGTGTATATTTTATTGATGAAGTGTAGTTAGATGTAGTACCCCTTGACATGTGTGGTGTTGGGTTTGGAAGCCCCTACATGTATATGAGGGATGCAATATTCATGAGGAGAGAAAATTAGTGCCACATGATCACGAATGGGAAGTAGTATTTCATCATCAATGCACATAAAGGTAAATTGAAGATCTCATTGTTAAGTACCAACCAAGACAAAAGGTTGATTAGTTCAAGTAAGAAGTATATTTTGTTTTCCTTATGAGAAAATTGACTGGGTGATCAATCAATAAAAGTAAAGGCATCCCTAGAGAGATGTGCTAAAATAAGAAACAACAGTTGGAGGAGTTTCTACATGCATACATAGAAGTGTTCTAGGAGCCTAAAGGGTTGTCACCTAAGAGGGAAGTGGAGCATCAAATATAGTTTTTTCCTAATTCTCCATTACCAAATATTAGGTTGTATAGATAGTATGTTCTAGAAGGAGATGAAGTGAAGAAACAATTTTAGTAGTTTCTAGAGAAGGGATTTATTCGACCAAGCACCTCAGCTTATGTGTCACCTATCATCATAGTAACCAAGAAGGACGGGACTTGTAGAATTTGTATCGACGAGAGAGATTTGAACAATATTACACTCAAGAATTGGTACCCTTTTCCTAGGATCAATTATTTTTAAGACCATTTTCAACATGCCAAGTACTTCACCAAGTTGGATCTCAAATAAATATACCACTAGGTATGCGTCAAAGAGTAAAACACATGGAAGGCCTCCTTTAAGACAAGGAAATGTTAGCATGAATGGTAGGTCATGCCATTTGGTTTATGTAATGCACCAACTACATTTATGAGACCGATGAATTATGTATTATGCCCATATTTAGATTCATTTGTTATAGTGTATTTGGATGATATATGGGTTTATAGCTCTACGTGATAGGAACACATCCCACATCTCATGCAAGTGTTAGAGACTCTAAAAAGGCACCATATGTTGCTTAACCTCAAGAAATGTTATTTTTCTCAATAGTCATTGGTGTATTTTGGGTATGTGATCAGTGGAGGCGAGTTCAAGATAGATCCCACAAAGATGGAGGGAATCATAAAATGGCCAATTCCTACTAATGTCACTGAATATAGGAGTTTTTTTGGGTAGCATGGTACCAACAGAACTCATAATACCTTTTTTATTGGTATCTACACCACTCCATGCCATAACAACTAGTGATAAGATTTTCCAATGGGGAAAGAATCATAAAAAATATTTTGGTAAGATAAAAGAAAAGACTAGTCAAGCACCAGTTGTCTCATTTCCTAACTTCTATAAGCCCTTCGAAGTGGAGACATATGCAAGTGGGTATTCTATGGGGGCATGTTTTATGCAATGAGGTAATCCAATATGCTATCATTCTAAGATGTGTCATGGTGGAGTTTTGAACTGCCCTACATAGGATAAGGAAATGTATGCCTTGGTTCAAGTTGTTAAGAAGTGGAAGCATTATTTGATGGGAAAGGAAACCATTATCCACATAGATCACTAGTCATTGCAGTATTTGCAGGCCTGGAGTAATATTTAGCAAACTGAACATTACAAGTGGATGAGATTTTGCAGAAATTTAATCTAGTCATCACGTATAAGAAGGGAAACACTAATAAGTTGGAAGACATTCTTTCAAGGCCACCCACATCAAATATTATAACTTCAGGAACTCTTATGCACATTGGGGCCTTTCCAATGATGCATACAGAGAAACATACATAGAAGATAAGGAATTGAAAGAGGTGTTTCAACATCTACAGGGCCAAATTGATATAGAAGAAAGTGATTATAAGGTTGACTATCATATCTAGAATGGGTTTTTCTATAATATATACAAGCTCTATGTTATTGAAGGTGAGATATTGCATCTTAGAGAAAAATTTAGCTAACCAGACATTACAAGTGGATGGGGTTTTCAAAAATTTCATCTACTCATCATGTATAAGAATGGAAACACTAATAATTTGAAAGACATTCTTTCAAGGCCACCCACATAAAATATTATAACTTCTAGAACTCTTATTCACATGGATCATTTTTCCCATGATGCATATAGATAAGCATACATGGAATATTAGTAATTGAAAGAGATGTTTCAACATATGCAAGGCCAAATTCATGTATAAGAAGATGATTGTAAGGCTGACTATCATCTCTAGAATGGGTTGTTCTAGAATATATACAAGATCTGTGTTACTGAAGGTGAAATATTACAACTTATCAAAGAGTCTCAAACTTTCAAGGTTGCATGACATTTTGGTTTTGGGAAGACAATTTCTAACTTAAAAATGTATGTTTATTGGCCCGGAATACAAGAATATGTAGCACAATATATAACAAGATGTATAATTTCTTGTACCAGTAATCCCAGTATTAGAAATAAGGTATGTAACATCCCTTAACTATACCCACATAAACTTGGGAAATAATTTCCATGGATTTTGTGGGAAGTTTACCAACAACTAGGAAGGGACACCACTATATTTTTTTGGTAGTTGACAGGTTCAAAAATATGTGCATTCTCATTCCTTGTAGAAGCACCATCAGAGGAAAAGAAGAAAAAAAATGTACTTTGAATAGGTTTGGGTGCACTTTGGGATACCAAGGAGCATCATCTCAAATAGGGATACTATATTGCTCAATGCCATTTGGACTACACTTTTGGAAAAGATGGACATGAAGTTAAAGATATCTACAAAATTCCATCGACAAACAAAAGGGAAGGCAAAAGTAGTCAACATGACTTTCTTGCAAGTTTTTAGGGGTTAGAATAAGAAGCATATGAAGATTTGGGATCAAAATCTGATCCATACTCAATACTCTTATAACAGAGCATTCCACACTTCTACTAGTAAGTCCCCTTTTAAAACTTTCTTTGGGTATTTATCTCCTTTTCTCTTAGATGTTATATATGTACAACAAGGAGAAGTGAGGGGGGACATCATAGGAGAAGAATGGAAGTATATAATTTTTTTGAAAAGATTATACAAATCAATTTTCAATTACAACAAACAATGAATAAATGACAAGAAAAATATAAGTTCGGACATGACTAACACATAACTGAGAATTCATTCAAAGTGGGAGGCACACTTTCGTTACAAATGAATAAGGAAAGACTACAAGGTCTTGGTAAGAATATCAAGTCTCTGCAGTATGGCCCTTCTGAGGTATTGGAAAGGGTGGGAGATAACAACTATAGACTCGGTATAACCCCATACATGCACATTTACTCAATATTTAATGTGAAGAATTTGAAACTCCATGATCATTCCATGTTGGATCAGGAGGTGGAGGGGATCTTACCTACCATAGAGAACTTAGCACTAGATGCTCAAGCATAATTGCATAAGACATCGTTTTGTTGGTTGTGGAGCCTGATTATATTCTTAATTCAGAGGTTTGTTTCAGTCATTATTAGACCCCATTCCATAACAGGGGGGTGTAGGGGGCTTCCTTCCCCCACAACTGTCGCCAAATGGGCCTAGCAGGGGATTYCRGGGAAGTTCCCTCGAAGAGAAAATTTGGGAAAAATTACCTTGTAAAATATTCTAATTCATAATCAATTAGGATCGTTCATTATAAGGTCACATATCTTATGATATAAGTTATTTTKAGGGATTTTTTTCCCCAGAATGAAACCCTCTTTTATGAGAGAATTGTATTGCARTTGTGTATTATTATGAATATTGTATTCTGAGAGACGATATTATGAGAGAAAGAAGAGGAAGTTACAGTGGGTGTGTTKTAGTTTGTATCCATTCATTTTGTTSGATAATAAAATGGAATGACCTAGCAATTTCTCTGGTGGATGTATCCTACACTGGGTGAACCACGTATATATGTGTCTCTATTGTATTGTGTATCTTTTGTGTTTCATTTATGCATTTGTTTTATTTTATTGCTCCGTGATCATGTTTTTATAACAATTGGTATCAGAGCGAAAGGTAACTCACAGGGAAGAAAGAGGGTTCCTAGTTCGAGTGGGAGCAATGGAAGAAGAAGGAATGTTTAGGGTCGAGAAATTTAATGGCCAAAACTTCCAGTTGTGGAAGATGCAAATGGAATATTATCTATATCATAAGGCTCTTTACATACCATTGAACGAAAAAGAAAAGAAGTCGATGAGTATGAAGGATGAAGAATGGGATATTATTAACAGAAAGGAACTAGGAACAATAAAGTTGTGTATGGCAGCGACAGTGGATTTTAACATTTCAAGTGAAAAGAAAACTAAGGATCGGATGAAGAAATTGGATTCACTATATGAAAAAACTTCAGTCTCCAACAAGGTATTTTTAATGAAGTGTTTGTTTAATATGAAGATGTCAGAAGGTGGGTATGTTGTTGACCATTTAAATGTGTTTATCATGGTCACTAGTCAGTTAAGTTCTGTAAAAGTGAGATTTGATGATGTGATTAGGGATCTTTTGATTCTATGTTCATTACCAGAATGATGGAATATCTTGGTCATGGCTGTAAGTAACTCTGTCTCAAGTTCAAACACCTTAAAGTTTGATGGTGTTGTTGGTGTTATATCCTTAGCGAGGAAATGTGAAGGAAAAGAACAGGTGAGACATTAGGTAATGCTTTGACTGTGGAAAACAAGGGTATATAAAAGGAAAGAGGAAAGAGTCCAAGGAACCGTGGGAATTCTAGGAAGGGTAGATCCAAATCCAGACTGGGAAATATTAAGTGCGGGAATTGTGGGAAGAGAGGACATCTGAAGAAAGACTGCAAAGCTCCAAAGAAACAAAGAGATGGACAAAAAGAGAAAAATCAGGAAGCAAATGTAATAGTGATGTGTTACAAGATGCTTTGATTCTTTATGTAGATAATATTTCTGAGTCTTGGGTAGTAGATTCAAGGGCTTCATTTCATGCCACACCCCATAGGAAAAAATTTCTAGATTATGTTCAAGGTGATTTTGGACAGGTTCATTTGNTCATTACTGCACCCACGACTGTACCTAAGGTATCTCATATTTCATTACTTAAGAAATCTATATACCTGATGCTAATCATGTAATCGATTGGAATGCGATTCAGGTGGAACCAGAATGCAAGTGGACAGGAAAAGAAAACAACTCCGGAATCGAGCTATAGAGCTTGTAAAGGTCCAGTGGACTTGGTACGGTCCTGAGGACGCAACATGGGAGCATGCAGATGTTATGCGGGCAGAGTACCCGCATCTTTTTGAAAATTTTGAAAAGCTTGCAAATGCAAAAATAAGGGGAGGGGATTGTAGTGTCCCCAAGGCCGAGCCCCGATGTAAACTATGATCTGAAAGAGATTGTAAATATGTGATATAGGCTGGTGAGCCAAGTTTAGTATAAGATGGAAGGCTTATGTGTTTTTTAGGCCAGGAAGCCTAAGTGTTTGAGGGCCAGGAGCCTGTTGTTGTACTTGTATGTATGTAACACATCAATAAAATATAAACATCGCCAGGTGCAGACCGACCACGATGAATGAGTGATGGGGGACTGAGCATCCTCAGAGTGGGCAAGGGATTAGGGGCTGGAAGGTGGGAAAAAGGGGCTGAGTGTTGAGCCTAGGGGCTAAGCCTAGGGGGCTTAGGCCTGGAATAATATTTTAATATTATTTCCAAA
>JZKD02S1624279.1:141400-163028 GCA_000966675.3 Picea glauca | reverse complement strand
AAGAGAAAGTTCAATCAAGATAAAATTTCAGCAGCGTAACGTTATGAAAACCAAATGTGATCCATTCTCCTCCCCCGCCATCTCTTTTATAGAGTTTTCAAGTAATCAGTTTCCCAAATTCTCATTAAATTCTTTTTTCATTTAATTAATTTTCAAAAAACCTCCCCGGTACACATGTCGCTCAATCCCCTAGTTGCACTAGAAAATCAATTTTATTAATTAATTAAATATTCCTATTTCTCTCACCCACCAAGAGAATTCCTAAAAACTCTCCTGGGTGTCCCAATATTCCCTTACAATTCTTAAATGACTTACATCTTACTTAATTCCTAGTTGAGTTCATAAATAGAAAGTTTCAAGGCTAGATTCCTTACTAAGTTAGGCATTCCCCTTTCTCTTTAATTTCCCCTTTTATTTAAGTTTCCCCTTTTCTTTAAGTTCCCCTTTTTATAATTAAATTCAGAATTAGTAGGTTTAGACAAAAACAACAAAGTACCCCTTTTATCAATTAAACCTTTAATAAAATTTACACTTTAATTAATAATGCTTGATATTTTTTAATTAATTATAAAAGGAACATTTAGTGATTTGAAATTTTATAAAAGAACCTTAGTGAATTGGAATTTCTACTTTAACCCGATTATAAGTCTAATTAGTTTTTTTTTTTCTAAGGTTCTACTCAGACCTAGGTTTTCAATTCACTAGGCTTGGCGACAATTCTTAATGGAAAATTTTAGTGATTAAACTTTACTTATCACATCATTCATTTTAAGGCCGATCAAGTTTTAAGGAGGCATACTTTTCTAGGCACTACGTTTATTTACTTACCAGTTAAAATCGTGATGTGCCCTTCAGGACGCACTACGTGCTCCAAGGGTGCCACTCGCCTCCTATTTTCTTTGCATGACGTTCCCTTCAAGACACACTATGTGCTCCAAGGGTGCCACTCACCTCTTTCTGTTTTCTTTGCACGACGTGCTCTTCAAGACACACTACATTCTCTAAGGGTGTCACTTGCCTCTTGACTGAATTTGGTAGATATGAAACCCTTGGAGTCAATACTCCACCAGGTGATCTTGTGGGAGACTAAGGGCCTCTAAGGAATAAGGCCCCTGCCTTATTGTGTTCTCCGTAGAATCATTGTGAGCATCTGCCACAGTCTTCCCTCACGACATCATGGGTGTTCTCAAACTAGGTAATCGTTAACCTACAGTTCGAGCCACGATGAGAGTGATAGTAGATTGTGGTAGGGTTGTCGCCACACCTCTCCCTCAAAGTCTCTCATTGTCATGCGTGACCCCTCTACTCCAAATGTGAGTCTGGTCGGCAAGCTATCATCAGCCTGCATCCATCAACGAATCATGTCAGCAATAATAATCATTCATCATAACATCTAATCATATGTACATATGTCACATCAACAACATTCAAACTCTAACAATCCACTCCCTGACTCGATCTAGGGTCCAAGAGATTTCACTGATGCCTATGCATCCTCAATGTCCAAAGTCCTGCACACTCAGAAGAACCCAGTCAATAGCACATGCCTATGTAAATAAAACAAAATAACATATCATCAAATCCACAATATCTCATAATCATAATCAAAACGACCAATAGTATAATAAATCGGATCACTTGCATGCAAATGTCCTCAAAGAATAAGTTCACTCAGTGTGCGCAAGAGCAGGATGTTACATACACCCCCTCTTGTTTTAAACTTCGTCCTGAAGTTTCACAGTATGTAAGTGTCGAAATAAAGTGCATCAGAATATCATAGGTCTAGCTATCAAACAAAAATGGAAACTGTTGATGCATATCATATGCATCCTCCCAGGTCGTCGAGTGTGGGCTATAGTTGTCCCACTCGACCTTGACTTGATCTATTGTTCAACATCGTAGTTTTCGAATGCGATGGTCCAAGATGCGGATTGGCTCCACCGTGAGCGCACCCTCATCAGATACCTACAAGGAACTCATGTCAATAATATGTGTAGGATCACTAATATAATGTCTCAAAACAGAAACATGAAAAAAATCGTGCATATGCCTCAAAGAATCAAGAAAGGCTAGTCGATAGGCCACGGTCCCCTTCCTTTCCACAATCTCGAAGGGTCCCATGAACCTAGGA
Organism: Picea glauca; assembly: GCA_000966675.3. Lineage (NCBI taxonomy): Eukaryota > Viridiplantae > Streptophyta > Pinopsida > Pinales > Pinaceae > Picea > Picea glauca. The sequence continues at coordinate 160,897 of JZKD02S1624279.1, read as the reverse complement.
GAGAGTTTTTCACCCTTTTCAAACTTGATCGAACTCTTATGCAGTTTCACCTGTAAGAAGACTCGATCGCCAACTTCATAACTATGATCAACACGATGTGCATCGACATAACTCTTTTGCCTATCTCGCGCTTCCTTGATCCTTTTTCTTATTGTTTTCGTTTGATCTTCCATTTCTTGGATCACTTCTGGTCCCACCAGGACCCTATCCTCAAGCCGATCCCAACTCAAATGTGTCCAACACTGTCGCCCATAAAGGAACTCGAAAGGCGCCATCTTAATGGTGCTTTGATAACTGTTGTTGTATGCAAACTCTACCAGTGGTAAGAACTCCTCCCAACGCCTTTGTTGCTCCATAACGTACATACAAAACATATCCTCCAAAATTTGGTTTGTTCATTTTGTCTTCTCGTATGTCTCTGGGTGATACACGGTACTAAAGTTAAGTTGGGTTCCCAAGGCCTCTTGGAAAATGGTCCAAAATTGTCCTACAAACATCGATACTCTATCGGATATAATCCTCTTAGGCACGCCATGTAGCCTCACAATATCAGTGATGAAAAATATAGCTATGTCAGGTGCCTGATACGTCGTACGCACAAGAATAAAATGAGCACTCTTCGTCATAGTGTCGACTACCACAAAAATTGAGTCATGTCTCCTTGTCGTCATTGGAAATCCAACAATGAAATCTATCGAAATGAGATCCCATTTCGATTCTGGAATAGCGTGTGGCTGTAGTAGTCCTGTTGGATATCTATGTTCAGCCTTCACCAACTGACATTCTAGACATCTATCCACGTAGTTGACTATGTCTGCATTCATTCCTTTCCAAAAGAATAAGGGTTTAAGGTCTTCCCTCATCTTCGTGACTCCAGTGTGATCCATATACACTGCTCTATGATCCTCATTTAGGATCAAATTCCACAACTCGTCATTGGGTGGCACGTAAATTCGACCTTTAAATATCAATAATCCGTCGTAGTCCACAGTAAATCCCTCAAATTTTGGTACCATCATTGTGCTTTGTACAATAAAATCCTTGACCTCTTTGTACCAGTCATTGTCACACTATAAGGTTAGAATATTTTCACATAGATTCATCTGAAGAGGCGTCACCAAAAAGATGTGTGGTCTCCAACTCAACGCATCTGCCACTCTATTCACTATTTCGTTTATCTAAGTAATCATGAAATTGTACTCGCTAAGCAATTCCGACCAACGTCGTTGTCGCGCGTTCAAGTCTCTTTGCGTAAAGATGTGTTGTAGTCCATAGTGGTCCATTTTTAGTTCAAATTTTCGTCCAATCAGGTAGTGTCTCCAAAATCTCAAGGCATAAACAATGGCTAACAACTCCAAGTTGTGCGTCACATAGTTCTCCTCATGCCTTCTCAACTTTCTCGAGATGTAAGCGATCACTTGACCGTCTTGCATCAAGAATCCTCCTAAGCCTTTCTTGGATGCCTCAGTGCATACCAAGAATTCAATGTCCATGTCAAGGACCTTTAGTATCGGTGTTATTGTCAACAACTCCTTGAGCCTCCGAAATGCTTCCACGCATTTCTCGGTCCAAACAAAATTCTTGTTCTTCTTCTGCAATTCTGTGACCGAATTTACTATCTTCGAAAAACCATCTACGAACCGTCAATAGTATCTCGCTAAACCCATGAATCTACGCACTTCTGGTACATTCATCGGCGTAGGAAATTCCATAATAGCCTCGACCTTTGTTGGATCCACAACGATACCTTCGTCGGAGACGACATGCCATAAGTAGTGAATCTTCGATTGATAGAACAAGCGTTTAGATAATTTCCCATACAATTTGTTCTCTCGTAGACACTGTAGTACCATGTGCAAGTGCTCGACATGCTCCTCCATCATCCGATATTAAATCAAAATATCATCAATGAACACTTGGATGAACTTGTCCAAGTATTTGTGAAACACCCTGTTCATCAAACTCATAAATACCCCTGGGCCGTTCATCAGTCCAAACGATAAAATAGTAAAATTGTAATGTCCAAACCTCATCTCAAAGGCAGTCTTAGGGATGTCGTTCTCCTTTATTCGTAGATGGTGATACCCTGATCTCAAGTCGATCTTTGAAAACATAGTCGCACCCTTCATCTAATTAAATAGATCATCAATCCTTGGAAACATATACTGATTCTTGATTGTTGCCTTGTTCAATTGACGATAGTCAATGCAGAGTCTCCACGACCCATCCTTATTTTGTATGAAGATAACAGGCGCACCCCACGATGGCACACTTGGACGTATAAATCATAGGTCCAACAACTCCTTCAGTTGCATTTTCAACTCCTGTAACTCCGGGGTCAACATCCAATAAAGTGTTCTTTCTATCGGTTCAGTCCCCGATTTTAGGTCTATGGTAAATTCCAATTCTCTCTCTAGTGGCATCCCAGGTAACTCCTCATGGAAGACGTCCGCAAACTCTCTCACCACCGGAAGGTGTTCTAGACCTTCCACTACTCCCTTCTCGTTTAACACAAGGATCGCATAAATCTTACATCCCTTGCAGATGCTCTTCCATAGCTGCAAGGAAGAGATGAACCTTAAGGAAACTCCCTGGTTCTGACCTACAATCTCGCGTCTCAGTCCCTAATCATCTACCAAGTTCAATTGTTTCATCTTACAATTGAGTATCGCCTCATGTGATTCCAACTAGTCCATACCGATCATGAAGTCATAAGATCCTAAGATCGTGACGTACAGGTTGGCCGTATTGACAAACTCTCCCAGTTTAAGGCTACAACCCATAACCTTCCCTCCAGCCTTCTATTTGTCTCTCGAATCCATTTCTACAAAGTTAAACTCATCCTATTCGACTGCCTTTACCTTAATTTTTTTTAGCGCTAACCCAAAAATGAAACTCTCTGTAGCACCTGGATCTGTCAAAATATTAAGGGCCTGTTCAGTGATGGTACTAGACATCTTGAGCATAGTCGATTGTTTCTCTTCTCGACGGTTATTCACTGTTGCATGAATCCAATGGGCCTTGCCAAAATCTCCCACGGTAGTGGGTTCGGCTGATCCAAATGCTTTGTTCCTCTCCACTGGGCAGTCACATTGGTAATGTGGTTCCCCACATGTCCAACACCCTTTCTTCAGTCCAGTACTCCTAGTACCCAAAGTAGAAGCTGACGACCCATCGACCTGGAACCTTGTTATGTTCTATTGAATAGGCCTAAAAAAATTTTGTGACCGAAGCTATTGTGGGGCTCTGTAAGGAGTCCACTGCAGAGGTGATGGTCACTGAGGTGTAGTGAAAGTGGATCCTCTCTGGAAACCAAGATATCCTGGTGAATGTCTAGTTGGTGTCTGATGTTGTTATGCATCAGATGACGCCTGACCCACTGGTCTCACTGGAGTCCTGCTGTGACCTTTGCTGATAAGCTCCTCCTCTGCCATGAGGGCCTTCTGGACAACATCATGCAAGGATTGGGGCATCAGAATCCTAACCTTTGCATGAATGCTAAAATTAAGGCCAAACAAGAACCTGTTGACCTTAAGTTTCTCGGTATTCAGGTGCGGATCATACCGAAGCAGCTCCATAAAACGGGCCTCGTACTCGGGCACTGTACAACCTCCCTGTCGCAAGGCATTGAACTCGTTGAGATAATGCTCAATGAATTCCTTCGATATATACCTCTCTCAAAACCATTCCTCGAATAGTTCCCATGACACGTCTTCAATGACCATGTTCAAATGCGGCAGGAGCGTCTTCCACCATAGAAGACGGCTCCCCTTCAGCTGAAAGACCGTCATGCATACCTTCATGTTGGAGGTATAGTCGCGAAGTACAAATAACATCGCCATATTCTCCAACCATACCTTGGTCGCTGCGTCGTCCGGGGCACCAAAGAACTCGAGAAATTTGACCTTCTCGAGTTCGCGGTGAATGCTACCAGTACTGAGCAAAGCATGTGGTGAACCCTCAGGGGGTGTCGACGCCTTGGCCTCATCTCCATCCAAACGGCTGATCAGTGCCTCAAAAATCCATTGAAAGGAACACATCAACCCAACCACATCACCCACCGCTATCTGTTCCTTCCCGACAACATGTTCATCTCCCTGGGGGTTAGACCCCTCAGGCGTGGATGCTACTAGCGGAGTCGCTCCTCCTCCCCTAGCACCCTGTCGTTTGCCTCTATGACGTCCTCTAACCATGATTACCTGAATGAATACAATCAATTTAATTAGCAACCTTATAATCAAACATCTAATCAACGAAATCCATAGTTATCCCAAGTCACGGGTCGAACCAGCTCTGATACCATATGTAACGACCATGATCGTTACGACTACATGCAACGCAAAGCAAAAGTTNTAAATTCGACCTTTAAATATCAATAATCCGTCGTAGTCCACAGTAAATCCCTCAAATTTTGGTACCATCATTGTGCTTTGTACAATAAAATCCTTGACCTCTTTGTACCAGTCATTGTCACACTATAAGGTTAGAATATTTTCACATAGATTCATCTGAAGAGGCGTCACCAAAAAGATGTGTGGTCTCCAACTCAACGCATCTGCCACTCTATTCACTATTTCGTTTATCTAAGTAATCATGAAATTGTACTCGCTAAGCAATTCCGACCAACGTCGTTGTCGCGCGTTCAAGTCTCTTTGCGTAAAGATGTGTTGTAGTCCATAGTGGTCCATTTTTAGTTCAAATTTTCGTCCAATCAGGTAGTGTCTCCAAAATCTCAAGGCATAAACAATGGCTAACAACTCCAAGTTGTGCGTCACATAGTTCTCCTCATGCCTTCTCAACTTTCTCGAGATGTAAGCGATCACTTGACCGTCTTGCATCAAGAATCCTCCTAAGCCTTTCTTGGATGCCTCAGTGCATACCAAGAATTCAATGTCCATGTCAAGGACCTTTAGTATCGGTGTTATTGTCAACAACTCCTTGAGCCTCCGAAATGCTTCCACGCATTTCTCGGTCCAAACAAAATTCTTGTTCTTCTTCTGCAATTCTGTGACCGAATTTACTATCTTCGAAAAACCATCTACGAACCGTCAATAGTATCTCGCTAAACCCATGAATCTACGCACTTCTGGTACATTCATCGGCGTAGGAAATTCCATAATAGCCTCGACCTTTGTTGGATCCACAACGATACCTTCGTCGGAGACGACATGCCATAAGTAGTGAATCTTCGATTGATAGAACAAGCGTTTAGATAATTTCCCATACAATTTGTTCTCTCGTAGACACTGTAGTACCATGTGCAAGTGCTCGACATGCTCCTCCATCATCCGATATTAAATCAAAATATCATCAATGAACACTTGGATGAACTTGTCCAAGTATTTGTGAAACACCCTGTTCATCAAACTCATAAATACCCCTGGGCCGTTCATCAGTCCAAACGATAAAATAGTAAAATTGTAATGTCCAAACCTCATCTCAAAGGCAGTCTTAGGGATGTCGTTCTCCTTTATTCGTAGATGGTGATACCCTGATCTCAAGTCGATCTTTGAAAACATAGTCGCACCCTTCATCTAATTAAATAGATCATCAATCCTTGGAAACATATACTGATTCTTGATTGTTGCCTTGTTCAATTGACGATAGTCAATGCAGAGTCTCCACGACCCATCCTTATTTTGTATGAAGATAACAGGCGCACCCCACGATGGCACACTTGGACGTATAAATCATAGGTCCAACAACTCCTTCAGTTGCATTTTCAACTCCTGTAACTCCGGGGTCAACATCCAATAAAGTGTTCTTTCTATCGGTTCAGTCCCCGATTTTAGGTCTATGGTAAATTCCAATTCTCTCTCTAGTGGCATCCCAGGTAACTCCTCATGGAAGACGTCCGCAAACTCTCTCACCACCGGAAGGTGTTCTAGACCTTCCACTACTCCCTTCTCGTTTAACACAAGGATCGCATAAATCTTACATCCCTTGCAGATGCTCTTCCATAGCTGCAAGGAAGAGATGAACCTTAAGGAAACTCCCTGGTTCTGACCTACAATCTCGCGTCTCAGTCCCTAATCATCTACCAAGTTCAATTGTTTCATCTTACAATTGAGTATCGCCTCATGTGATTCCAACTAGTCCATACCGATCATGAAGTCATAAGATCCTAAGATCGTGACGTACAGGTTGGCCGTATTGACAAACTCTCCCAGTTTAAGGCTACAACCCATAACCTTCCCTCCAGCCTTCTATTTGTCTCTCGAATCCATTTCTACAAAGTTAAACTCATCCTATTCGACTGCCTTTACCTTAATTTTTTTTAGCGCTAACCCAAAAATGAAACTCTCTGTAGCACCTGGATCTGTCAAAATATTAAGGGCCTGTTCAGTGATGGTACTAGACATCTTGAGCATAGTCGATTGTTTCTCTTCTCGACGGTTATTCACTGTTGCATGAATCCAATGGGCCTTGCCAAAATCTCCCACGGTAGTGGGTTCGGCTGATCCAAATGCTTTGTTCCTCTCCACTGGGCAGTCACATTGGTAATGTGGTTCCCCACATGTCCAACACCCTTTCTTCAGTCCAGTACTCCTAGTACCCAAAGTAGAAGCTGACGACCCATCGACCTGGAACCTTGTTATGTTCTATTGAATAGGCCTAAAAAAATTTTGTGACCGAAGCTATTGTGGGGCTCTGTAAGGAGTCCACTGCAGAGGTGATGGTCACTGAGGTGTAGTGAAAGTGGATCCTCTCTGGAAACCAAGATATCCTGGTGAATGTCTAGTTGGTGTCTGATGTTGTTATGCATCAGATGACGCCTGACCCACTGGTCTCACTGGAGTCCTGCTGTGACCTTTGCTGATAAGCTCCTCCTCTGCCATGAGGGCCTTCTGGACAACATCATGCAAGGATTGGGGCATCAGAATCCTAACCTTTGCATGAATGCTAAAATTAAGGCCAAACAAGAACCTGTTGACCTTAAGTTTCTCGGTATTCAGGTGCGGATCATACCGAAGCAGCTCCATAAAACGGGCCTCGTACTCGGGCACTGTACAACCTCCCTGTCGCAAGGCATTGAACTCGTTGAGATAATGCTCAATGAATTCCTTCGATATATACCTCTCTCAAAACCATTCCTCGAATAGTTCCCATGACACGTCTTCAATGACCATGTTCAAATGCGGCAGGAGCATCTTCCACCATAGAAGACGGCTCCCCTTCAGCTGAAAGACCGTCATGCATACCTTCATGTTGGAGGTATAGTCGCGAAGTACAAAGAACATCACCATATTCTCCAACCATGCCTTGGTCGCTGCGTCGTCCGGGGCACCAAAGAACTCGAGAAATTTGACCTTCTTGAGTTCGTGGTGAATGCTACCAGTACTGAGAAAAGCATGTGGTGAACCCTCAAGGGGTGTCGATGCCTTGGCCTCATATCCATCCAAATGACTGATCAGTGCCTCAAAAATCCATTGAAAGGACCACATCAACCCAACCACATCACCCACCGCTATTTGTTCCTTCCCGACAACATGTTCGTCTCCCTGGGGGTTAGACCCCTCAGGCGTGGATGCTACTAGGGGAGTCGTTCCTCCTCCCCTAGCACCCTGTCGTTTGCCTCTATGACATCCTCTAACCATGATTACCTTAATGAATACAATCAATTTAATTAGCAACCTTATAATCAAACATCTAATCAACGAAATCCATAGTGATCCCAAGTCACGGGTCGAACCAGCTCTGATACCATATGTAACGACCATGATCATTACGACTACATGCAACGCAAAGCAAAAGTTTTTTTTTTTGTAGGCGGGAAGGAAAAAAAATGACAAGAAGTAATCAATGCAACTCGACGATGAACACCATGCAAGCAAGTCAGAAAATAGACAACATAACAACCTAGGATACTAGCACATTGTACGACTGGGTGCAACATGCGAAAACCAATTAGAAAAAATAAATGAATAAGGTAAAGGAAAATAATCAAGATCAACCAGACACAACCAACATCAAGTGAAACAGGTAACGTGAACCTTCACGACAAGCGAGGAACAAGCACAAAAAGGAATTACAACACAAGTACCAACATCAACTACAACAAACATTACACCCCCATCGGGGAGCACATGACTCTAGCTAGGTTATCATTTGCATCTATCAATCAGGGCGCGCAATGATCCCCTCATCAGGAATCATGTTGCCACAAGGTGGTAGGCGTGACAATAACCAAGACACAACATAATATACCTAGACCAAAAAACCAAGAAAAATCCAATGCGCTAGGAGACCGAATTAACTGTCAAAAATACATGAAGACTATACCCTAGCACCCAATCGACAAGTCAACAAGACGCAATGGAAATATGACTACTATAACAATCATACATCACATTAAATTCCAAAACAATCCTACATCAAAACGGTTAATAGCGCAAAAGAAATCTAATATTTAACCCATCATACCTCACATTAATTTCCTGAATCCACATAAGTCATACATTCCTTAAACTTATCTTTCTTTACCATTTATGGAATAACTACTTGTGTTTTTTTTTTGTAGTGAAAAAGAGAATTAGTATATGCACTTAACATAATCAATACTAATACTAGTGTAATGAGGAATGTAATGATGAATTACACCATGTTCACATAGTAAGAAGTATATTCTCTTATATGTACTAGTTATTCCATGGTGACGCTTTGACTACATCAATCTGTACACATTAAAAATAATTATATTCAAACAAATAGTTCATTGTAACTATTTTCCAATTCTGAATATTAGATAAGTATTTTCCTAAGGATGAATCCATTATAACCAGACTAATCATGTACGTCTATTTAGCTTGTTGATTTAAAGTAAAAGGTGAGGCTTATAAGAACTGTATTGTTAGCCCAAGAATGGTTACGAATTATTTTCCCTCCGATCGTTTTCTATACATAAGAGAGGGGCCAATTGTCTTCGGGAGATTTTTCATCCATGATTTATACCAATAAAAAACCCAGAGATTTACCATCCAAAAACGCTAGGATTTATCAATAAAAAACGCAGAGTTTTACCATTCAAAAATGCTAGGAATTATCAATCAAAACACAAATATTTTCCATAAAAAAAGTTGGGATTTATCAATAAAAAACGCAGAGTTTTACCATTCAAAACATTTGGATTTATCAATAAAAAACGCTGGGATTTATCAATTAAAATGCAGAGATTTTCCATCCAAAAACGTTGGGATTTATCAATAAAAAACGTAGAGTTTTACCATCCAAAAACGTTGGGATTTATCAATAAAAAACGTTGAGGGTTACCATTCGAAAATGTTGGTATTTATCAATGAAAATGCATTGATTTGCCATTCAAAAATGCTAGGATTTATCAATCAAAACGCAAAGTTTTACCATCCAAAAATGTTGGGATTTATCAATAAAAAATGCAGAGGTTTACCATTCGAAAGCAGAGATTTATCATTCCAAAAAACGCAGAGATGTATCTTTCAAGCACACAGATTTATCAATCCAGAAAACATAGAGATGTATCATTCAAGCGCAGAGATTTATCAATCCAAAAAACGCAAAGATGTATCATTCAAGCGCAAAGATTTATCAATCCACAAAACACAAATATTTATCATTCAAGCGTAGTTATTTATCATTCAAGAAAACTCAGACATAAAATTATGGGAAGGACGCATGGATTATGCATAAAACAAAAAAATGCAGAGATTAGACATTAATCATAAGATAAAAATGTAGAGATAAGTAAGGGATAGATAGTTGGGTGAAAATTTATCCTTCACTTATTATCCATGCACAAGAAAGAAGGGAATTTGAATCTAAATCTTTAACAACGAAGTGAAAGATAGTCGATTCGGCTCTTGGCCAACTGCTCAGGAACGGACTAATAACTTAAAGTATAAGGAACAAAATATCAAAACACAATTTTTCTTCGTATTAAATCGATAAAAACAAAACGCGGAGAAGTAATTGCATTCAAAATTTGGGTTCGCCATTGGAAATCAAATCAAAATACAATGAGCATAAGGCTGGGATGACTTTGAATTCTATGATCATAAAACATTGGGTTCATCAAGACAAATTCGTTGAAAGAGAAAAATAAATCTCTAGATATTGTACGCTGAATAAAACATAAACCTTAACACAGTAGAAGTACCTTAAATGAAGGTGCAGGAACATCATTCAACTATCATACAATACAAATATACACATGCGTACCATAGCAAAATGTGAATGCTCCAAAGTTGTTGTCCCGCATGCGCTTTGTCCAGCTCCCTCTTGCCAACCGATGTGATCTCATCGGTACCTCCCAGCCAACGCTTGGGGTAATCTTCTTTCCCCTGAGCCCCTCGATCCGCAAAGTGGCCACGCACACAATACCAGAGAATGCTAGCAACCAGCTCGCCTCGCAAGGTCGAGCTACCATTCGTTACCCGAGCTGGGTATCCTAACTCCCACAAAAGAAAGTTCAGTCAAGATAAAATTTCAGCAGCGTAACGTTACGCAAACCAGATGTGATCCATTATGCTCCTTCGCCATATCTTTTATAGAGTTTTCAAGTAATCAGTTTCCCAAATTCTCATTAAATTCCTTTTTCATTTAATTAAATTTCGAAAAACCTCCCACGTACGCATGTCTCTCGATCCACTAGTTGCACCAGAAAATCAATTTTATTAATTAATTAAATATTCCTATTTCCCTCACCCACAAAGAGCATTCCTAAAACCACTACTCGGTGTCCCAATATTCCCTTACAATTCTTAAATGACTTACACCTTACTTAATTCCTAGTTGAGTTCATAAATAGAAAGTTTTAAGGCTAGATTCCTTACTAAGTTAGACATTGCCCTTTCTCTTTAAGTTTCCCCTTTTATTTAAGTTTCCCCTTTTCTTTAAGTTCCCCTTTTTATAACTAAATTCAGAATTAGCAGGTTTAGACAAAAACAACCAAGTACCCCTTTTACTAATTAACCCTTTAATAAAATTTCTACTTTAATTATTAATGCTTGCTTTTTTTTAATTAATTATAAAAAGAACATTTAGTGATTTGAAATTTTATAAAAGAACCTGAGTGAATTGAAATTTATACTTTAACCCGATTATAAGTCTAATTAGTTTTTTTTCTAAGGTTCTACTCAAACCTAGGTTTTCAATTCACTAGGCTTGGTGATAGTTCTTAATGGAAACATTTAGTCATTAAAATTTACTTATCACATCATTCATTTTAAGGTTGACCAGGTGCTAAGGAGGCATAGTTTTCTAGGCACTAGGTTTATTTACTTATCAGTTAAAATCGTGGTGTGCCCTTTAGGACACACTTCGTGCTCCAAGGGTGTCACTCGCCTCCTTCTATTTTCTTTGCACAACGTTCCCTTCAAGATTCACTACGTGCTCCAAGGGTTCCACTCGCCTCTTTTCGTTTTCTTTTCACGACGTTCCGTTCAAGACACACTACGTTCTCTAAGGGTGACACTCGCCTCTTGACTGGATTTGGTAGATGTCAAACCCCTGGAGTCAATACTCCACCAGGTGATCTTATGGGAGACTAAGGGCCTCTAAGGAATAAGGCCCCTGCCTTATTGCGCTCTCCATAGAATCATTTTGAGCGTCTATCATAGTCTTCCCTCACGGAATCATGGGACTTATCGAACTAGGTAATTGTTAACCTACAGTTCGAGCCACGACGAGAGTGATAGTAGGCTATGGCAGGGTTGTTGCCACACCTCTCCCTCAAAATCTCTCGTTGTCGTAAGTGACCCCTCTACTCCAAATGTGACTCTGGTTAGAAAGATATCGTCAGTCTGCATCCATAAATGAATCATGTCAGCAATAATAATCAAACATCATAAAATCTAATCATATGTACATGTGTCACATCAACAATAGTCAAAACCCTAATAGTCCACTCCCTGATTTGATCTGGAGTACAAGGGATTTCATCGATGCCTCTGCATCCTCAATGTCCAAAGTCCTGCACACTCAGGAGAACCCAATCAATAACACTTGTCTATATAAATAAAACAATATATCATATCATCAAATCCACAATATCTCATAATCATAATCAAAACGACCAATAGTATAATAACCTGGATCACTTGCATGCAAGTGTCCTCAAAGAATAAGTTTTCTCTGTGCGCGCAAGAGAGGGATGTTACATACACCCCCTCTTGTTTTAAACTTCGTTCCAAAGTTTCATAGTATGTAAGTGTCAAAATAAAGTGCATCAGAATATTATAGGTCTAGCTATCAAACATAAAAGAAAATTGTTGATGCATATCATATGCATCCTCCCAGGTCATCGAGTGCGGGCTATAGTTGTCCCACTAGACCTTGACCTGATCTATTGTTTGACGTCATAGTTGTCGAATGTGATGGTCCATGATGCATATTGGCTCTGTCGTGAGCGCACCCTTGTCCGATACCTGCAAGGAACTCATGTCAATAATATGTGTAGGATCACTAATATAATGTCTCAAAACAAAAACATAAAAAATATCATGCATACGCCTCAATGAATCAGGCAAGGCTAGTTGATAGGCCATGGTCCCCGTCCTTTCCACAATCTCGAAGGGTTCCATGAACCTAGGAGAGAGTTTAGCACCCTTTTCAAACTTGATCAAACTATTATGTGGTTTCACCCGTAAGAAGACTCGATCGCCAACTTCATAACTATGATCAACACGATGCGCATCGACATAACTCTTCTGCCTATCTCATGCTTCCTTGGTCCTTTTTCTTATTGTTTTCATTTGATCTTTCATTTCTTGGATCGCTTCTAGTCCCACCAGGACCCTATCCTCGAGCTGATCCCAACTCAAAGGCGTCCAACACGGTCGCACGTAAAGAAACTCGAAAGGTGCCATCTTAATGGTGTTTTGATAACTGTTGTTGTATGAAAACTCTACTAGTGGCAAGAAATCCTCCCAACACCTTTGTTGGTCCATAACGTACATACAAAACATATCCTCCAAAATTTGGTTTGTTCGTTTGGTCTTCCCATCTGTCTCTGGGTGATATGTGGTACTAAAGTTAAGTTGGGTTCCCAAGGCCTCTTGGAAACTGGTCCAAAATCATCTTGTAAACATCGATCCTCTATCGAATATAATCCTCTTAGGCATGCCATGCAACCTCACAATATCACTAATGAAAACTCTAGCTATGTCAGGTGCCTGAGACATCGTATGCACAAGAATAAAATGAGTACTCTTCGTCAGAGTGTCGACTACCACAAAAATCGAGTTATGTCTCCTTACCATCAGTGGCAATCCAACAATAAAATCCATCGAAATGACCTCCCATTTCAATTCTAGAATAGCGTGTGGTTGTAGTAGTCCTACTAGATGTCTATGTTTAACCTTCACCTGCTGACATTCTAGACATATAGCGATGTAGTTGACTATGTCTGCCTTCACTCCTTTCCAGAAGAATAAGGGTTTAAGATCTACTCTCACCTTCATGACTCTAGTATTAGCCATATACACTGCTCTATGATCCTCATTTAGGATCAAACTCCTCAACTCGTCATTGGGTGGCACGTAAATTTGACTTTTAAATATCAATAATCTGTCATAGTCCACAGTAAATCCCTCAAATTTTGGTACCATCATTTTGCTTTTTCCGATAAAATCCTTGACCTCTTTGTACCATTCATTGTCACATTGTAAGGTTAGAATATTTTTACATAGAATTGTCTAAAGAGGCATCACTGAAAAGATGTGTGGTCTCCAACTCAACGCATCTGCCACTCTGTTCATTGTTCCCTTTATCTAAGTAATCATGAAATCATACTCGCTAAGCAATTTCGACCAACGTCATTGTCATGTGATCAAGTCGCTTTACGTAAAGATGTGTTGTAGTCCATAGTGGTCCATTTTAAGTTTGAATTTCTGTCAAATCAGGTTGTGTCTCCAAAATCTCAAGCCATAAACAATGGTTAAAAACTCCAAATCGTGTGTCACATAGTTCTCCTCATGCCTTCTCAACTTTCTTGATATGTAAGCGATCACTCGACCGTTTTCATCAAGAATCTACCTAAGATTTCCTTGGATGTGTCAGTGCATACCAAGACCTTTGTGTCCATGTCAGGGACTTTTAGTATCAGTGCTATTGTCAACAGCTCCTTGAGCCTCCGAAATTATTCCATGCATTTCTCGGTCCAAACAAAATTATTGTTCTTCTTACGCAATACCGTGATCGGATTTGCTATCTTCAAAACACCCTTGAGGAACCGTCAATAGTATATCGCTAAACCCATGAAGCTACGCACTTCAGGTACATTTGTCAGTGCAGGACATTCCATAATAGCCTCGACCTTTGTTGGATCCACAATGATACCTTCATCAGATATGACATGCCATAAGTAGTGAATCTTCGATTGATAAAACGAGTATTTAGACAATTTTCCATACAATTTGTTCTTTCGTAGACATTGTAGTACCGTGTGAAAGTTCTCGGCATGCTCCTCCATCGTCTGAGATTAAATCAAAATATCATCAATGAACACTTGGACGAACTTGTCCAAGTATTCGCGAAACACCCCGTTCATAAAACTCATAAATACCCCTGGGGCATTCGTCAGTCCAAACAGTAAAACAATAAACTCGTAATGTCCAAACCTTATCTTAAATGTGGTCTTAGGGATGTCATCCTCATTTATACGTAACTGGTGATACCTTGATCTCAAGTTGATCTTTGAAAACATCGTCACACCCTTCATCTAATCAAACAGATCATCAATCCTTGGCAACAGATATTGATTCTTGATCATTGCCTTGTTCAATTGACGATAGTCAATGCAGAGTCTCCACAACCCATCCTTCTTTTATATGAATATAACAGGCGCACCCCACGGTGACACACTTGGACGTATAAGTCCTAGGTCCAACAACTCCTTCAGTTGCATTCTCAACTTCTGTAACTTCGGGGTCGACATCCAATAAGATGTTCTTTCTATTGGTTCGTTCCTTTGTTTTAGGTCTATGGTAAATTCTAATTCCCTCTCTGGAGGCATCCCAGGAAACTCCTTAGGGAAGACGTCCGCAAACTCTCTCACCATCGGAAGGTGTTTTAGACCTTCCACCACTCCCTTCTCGTTTAACGCAAGGATCGCATAAAGCTTACATCCCTTGTGGATGCTCTTCTGTCGCTGCAAGGAAGAGATGAACCTTAGGAAAAATCCCTGGTTCCAATCTACAATCTCACGTCTCATTCCCTCATCATCTACCAAGGTCAATTGTTTCGTCTTACAGTTGAGTATTGCCTCATGTGATTCCAACCAGTCCATACCGATCACGACGTCATAATATCCTAAGATCGTGACATACAGGTTGGACCTAGTGACAAACTCTCCCAAGTTAAGGCTACAACCAATAACCTTCCCTCCAGCCTTTTGTTTGGCTCCTAAATCCATTTCTACAAAGCTAAACTCATCTTGTTTGACTTCTTTTACCTTAATTGTTTTTAGCGTTGCCCCAGAAATGAAAATCCTTGTAGCAGATGGATCTATCAAAATACTAAGGGTATGTTCAGCGATGGTACCAAACATCTCGAGCATAGTCGATTGGTGCTCTTCCCGGAGGTTATTCACCGTTGCATGAATCCAATGGGCCTCTCCAAAATCCCCCACGGTAGTGGGTTCGGCTGATCCAGATGCTCTGTTCCTCTCCACTGGGCAGCCACAATGGTAATGTGGTTCCCCACATGTCCAAAACCCTTTCTTTGGCCCAGTACTCCTGGTACCCGAAGTAGAAGTTGATGACCCACCGGCCTGGAACCTTGGTATGTTTTGTTGAACATGACTAAACTGGTTGTGTTGCGGTTGATGTTGTTGTGGGGCTCTGTAAGGAGTCCGTTGTGGAGGCGCCGATCGTCGAGGTGTAGTGAAAGTGGATCCTCTCTGGAAACCAAGATATCCTGGTGAATGTCTCGCTGGTGTTTGATGTTGCTGTGCACCAGATGACGCATGTCCCGCTGGTCTCGTTGGAGTCATTCTCTGACCCTCGTTGATAAGNTTGTTCAATTGACGATAGTCAATGCAGAGTCTCCACAACCCATTCTTCTTTTATATGAATATAACAGGCACACCCCACGGTGACACACTTGGACGTATAAGTCCTAGGTCCAACAACTCCTTCAGTTGCATTCTCAACTCCTGTAACTTCGGGGTCGACATCCAATAAGATGTTCTTTCTATTGGTTCGGTCCTTTGTTTTAGGTCTATGGTAAATTCTAATTCCCTCTCTGGCGGCATCCCAGGAAACTCCTCAGGGAAGACGTCCGCAAACTCTCTCACCACCGAAAGGTGTTTTAGACCTTCCACCACTCCCTTCTCATTTAACGCAAGGATCGCATAAAGATTACATCCCTTGTGGATTCTCTTCTGTCACTGAAAGGAAGAGATGAACCTTAGGGAAAATCCCTGGTTCCAATCTACAATCTCACGTCTCATTCCCTCATCATCTACCAAGGTCAATTGTTTCTTCTTATAGTTGCGTATTGCCTCATGTGATTCCAACCAGTCCATACCGATCACGACGTCATAATATCCTAAGATCGTGACATACAGGTTGGACCTAGTGAAAAACTCTCCCAAGTTAAGGCTACAACCAATAACCTTCCCTCCAGCCTTTTGTTTGGCTCCTAAATCCATTTCTACAAAGCTAAACTCATCTTGTTTGACTTCTTTTACCTTAATTGTTTTTAGCGTTGCCCCAGAAATGAAAATCCTTGTAGCAGATGGATCTATCAAAATACTAAGGGTATGTTCAGCGATGGTACCAAACATCTCGAGCATAGTCGATTGGTGCTCTTCCCGGAGGTTATTCACCGTTGCATGAATCCAATGGGCCTCTCCAAAATCCCCCACGGTAGTGGGTTCGGCTGATCCAGATGCTCTGTTCCTCTCCACTGGGCAGCCACAATGGTAATGTGGTTCCCCACATGTCCAAAACCCTTTCTTTGGCCCAGTACTCCTGGTACCCGAAGTAGAAGTTGATGACCCACCGGCCTGGAACCTTGGTATGTTTTGTTGAACATGACTAAACTGGTTGTGTTGCGGTTGATGTTGTTGTGGGGCTCTGTAAGGAGTCCGTTGTGGAGGCGCCGATCGTCGAGGTGTAGTGAAAGTGGATCCTCTCTGGAAACCAAGATATCCTGGTGAATGTCTCGCTGGTGTTTGATGTTGCTGTGCACCAGATGACGCATGTCCCGCTGGTCTCGTTGGAGTCATTCTCTGACCCTCGTTGATAAGCTCCTCCTCTGCCATGATGGCCTTCTAGACAACATCATGCAAGGTTTGGGGCATCATAATCCTAACCTTTTCACGAATGCTGACGTTAAGGCCAAAAAAGAACTTGTTGACCTTAAGTTTCTCGGTATTCATGTGTGGAGCATACTGAAACAACTCCATAAAATGGGCCTCATACTCGGGCATCATACAATCACCCTATCGCAAGGCGTTGAACTCATTGAGTTGATGCTCAATGAATTCCTCCGATAGATACCTCTCTCGGAACCATTCCTCGAACAATTCTCATGACACGTCTTCGACAACCATGCTCAAATGCGGCAGGAGTGTCTTCCACCATAGAAGAGCACTCCCCTTTAGCTGAAATACCACAATGCATACCTTCATGTTGGAGGTATAGTCGCGAAGTGCAAATAAAATCACCATATTCTCCAACCATGCCTCGATGGTTGTGTCATCCAGGGCACCAAAGAACTCGAGAAATTTGACCTTCTTGAGTTCGCAGTGAATGCTACCAGTACTGAGTGGAGCGTGTGGTGGAACCTCAGGGGGTGCTGACGCCCTGCCGTCATCTCTATCCAAATGGTTGATCAGTGCCTCAGAAATCCACTGAAAAGACCTCATCAGCCCAACCACATCACCCACCACTATATGTTCCTTCCCGATAACCTGTTCGTCTCCCTGGGGGTTAGACCCCTTAGGCGTGGATGTTATTGGGGGAGTCGCGCCTCCTCCGCTAGCACCCCGTCATCTGCCTCCACGACATCCTTTAACCATGATTACCTTAACGAATACAATAATAAAACATCTAATCAACGAAATTTGTTGTGATCCCAAGTCGCAGGTCGAGCCAACTCTAATACCATATGTAATGACCCTGATCATTAGGACTACATGCAATGCAAAGAAAAAAAAAAAAATTAAGAAGGAAGGCGACAATGACAACAAGTAATCAACGCAACTCGACGATGAACACCATGAAAGCAAGTCAAACAATAGACAACATAACGACCTAGGATACTAGCACATCGTGCGACTATGTGCAACATGCGAAAACCAATTAGACATAATAAACGAATAAGCTAAAGGATAATCATCAAGATCAACTAGACGCAACCAACATCAAGTGAAACAGGTAACATGAACCTTCACGGCGAGTGAGGAACAAGCACAAAAAAACATTACAACACAAGTACCAACATCAACTACAACAAACATTACGTCCCCATCGAAGAGCACATGACTCTGGCTAGGTTATCATTTGCATCTATCAATCAGGGTGCGCAATGATCCCCTCATCAAGAATCATGCCGTCACAAGGTGGTAGGCGTGATAGTAACCAAGGCACAATATAACATACCTAGAAAAATAACCCAAGAAAAATCCAATGCACTAGGAGACCAAATTAACTGTCAAAAATACATGAAGACTATACCCTAGCACCCAATCGACAAGTCAACAAGACGCAAGGGAAACTTACTACTATAACAATCATACATCACATTAAATTCCAAAAAAATCCTACATCAACATGGTTAATGGCGCAAAAGAAATCTAATCTTTAACCCATCATACCTCACATTAAATTCTTGAATCCACATAATTCATACATTCCTTAAACTTATCTTTCTTTACCATTTATGGAATAACTACTCTTTTTTTTTTGCAGTGAAAAAGAGAATTAGTATATGCACTTAACATAATAAATACTAATATTAGTGTAATGAATAATGTAATGATGAATTACACCATGTTCGCATAGTAAGAAGTATATTCTCTTATATGTACTAGTTATTCCATGGTGACACTTTGACTACATCAATCTGTACACATTAAAAATAATTATATTCAAACAAATAGTTCATTGTAGCTATTTTCCAATTCCAAATATTAGATAAGTATTTTCCTACAGATGAATCCATTATAATTAGACTAATCGTGTATGTCTATTTATCTTGTTGATTTAAAGTAAAAGGGGATTCTTATAAGAACTATATTGTTAGCCCAAGAATGGTTACAAATTATTTTCCCTTCGATCTTTTTCTATACATAAGAGGGGGGCCAATTGTCTCCAGGAGTTTTTTCATCCAAGATTTATACTGTTAAGCCCTAATATTGGCTCATTGCCCCTTAATTGGGGCATATCATATTAGTAATTTTATTTTATTTATGTCGGCTTTAGGCCATTATTTGTAAGTATACCTCCTAGTCTCCTATATATACCAAGGAGACATTTTCATTTTGAATCATCTTGTACTTGAACATTTAAGTGG